>RJWT010024043.1:0-16604 GCA_004365215.1 Cuniculus paca | reverse complement strand
TGGTGGCTCACGCCTGTAATCCCAGCACTCGGGAGGCTGAGACAGGCGGATCGTTGTGAGTTCGAGACCAGCCTGGGCTACAAAGTGAGCTCAAGGCCAGCCTGAACGGCATAGTGAGACCCTGTCTCAAAAACAGGGCTGGGGATCTAGCTCAGCGGTCTAAGCACCTGCCCAGCAAGCGCAAGGTCGTGAGTTCAATTCCCTGTGGCGCAAAAAAAATAAATAAATAGCCAACTCTGTTTAATCTTTTAAATATTTTCATTATTTATTTATTCATACTATTATGTGCTATTATAAACCTTCTTTAATTAATTAAAAAATCACATCTTTTCATTTGTATAAAGAATATTCACAGTATTCTCTAGCCCCCCTTATTTGATGGCTACTTTTGCATACACTCAAAACACAAATTGCATATTCTTTCATTCCCACTTGTCATTGCAATAATGATATCACCAGGTCATAATTCATTTTATTGTTAATTTCTCATATGTAGTGAAAATTTTCATCTATAATGTTGCATAAAGGAAAGTTTTTAAAACCAGATTTTTCGTTTTCACAAACTTTTGCCAGTTTATAGGTGTTATCAGATGTTTAAAACTACTCAATATGATAGGAGAAAATGAGATGCTATTTTGATTTATGATTTTTAATTTTAGAAATAAATAATATTGAATATATTTTCATATATTTCTTCATTATTTTTATTTTGCTGGTATAATCATTCCTTTGCAAACATTCTGTGATTGGAATCATGTTTTTTTTTTAATTTTTCCTGTGTGTGATATTTCATTTTCCTAGTTTGTTACGTTTCTCACTCATTATCATATTTTTACCACAGAAATATTTTTTATATTTGTAATGAACTGATTTTTTTTCATTGGTTGTGCCTCTAACATTATATTTTCTTTCTTTTAGGACTATTAAATAAATGTAATATTTTTGTACTTACCATGTAAATGATATATGAAATTCATTTTATATAAGAATGCTATTAAACCATTACTTTTTTCAAATTAAAAAGTAATTGCTATACATACAATGTTCCTTTAGCTTTTAAATTTGAGAAAACTCTGAAGAGATTTAAGCTCTTTTGCAAAATTTCAATAGTATGGAAATGAGTGAAAAATACAAAATTTTTTATAAGAAATTTCTTTACGAACAACAAATAATAGAGAGGAGACAGTAGCTAGGATAATATTGACAGTAATGTAGCTAGAGGGGAACAGACATATATATATAAATAAATGGAAAACCTAAGGGCCTGTTGATTGATTTATAATGGTAAGAGGAGAGAAAAAGAGACATGAAGATACACAAATAACACAAGGATAATGTGCTATATTAATGATAAAAATTAATAGTGAAAAAAAGATTTATATATAAAAAGAGATGAAAAAGTCAAGACAGCATGGATAAGTGCAAGTTTAATGATTGAGAGTACAAAGACTGTTATCCTGTTTTTAATTTGGGCAAGAGTGCTCTTTAAAGGCCACTGAGGCAGTAGAAAGACTGACCACTGTTTCATATTGATCAGTGATTACGGAAAAATAACTGACTAACACTAGAATCAGGAAACATTGATAAACATTGTTGAAATTGTACATACTGATGGTATTACCAAATACCTGGTAGAGATTCTGACAAATATCATTTGTACTTAAAATAAGTAAAAGCCTGTTTATGAGGGGAGTTTTTTTATTTGTTTGTTTTTATTTTGTATAGAACAATTTTTTATGAATGCAAAAAAAATGGCATTGCACACCAGAGACTATCCATCAGGCCATAACGTGGTCCAGGTGTCCATAAAAATTGCAATGAGTATATCACAAATCTTCCAAGAGAATTCTTTAAAAATCATAGGATAGTTTCATGAGAAAAAGATTTAGAGTTGTCTAGCTACAACTAATTTTACTGGATGCAAGAGCTTTTGAAAAATAAATGTTTTCTTTAGCGTTCTCTTAATATTTTTATTAGCATGTATGTTATACATATTGGAAGGGTACGGAATAATATTAAAACACGTTCATATACTGCAGTGATTAAATCAGGGATTAGCATATCCCTCTTAACATCTTTATATTTGGTGCTTTATGCACCTTTGTTCTGGTTCTTTATAAAATATATTGTAGGTTGGTATGAACTTTAGGTAGCTCTCTGTGCTGTACAACATCAGAACTTATTGCTTCTAGTTAAGTTCTTCATATAATCTCCCTTTATCCTCCCTTCCCTCCTACCCATCCCAGCCTCCAGTAATCATAACTGTACATTCTAATCAGCATTTTCTAGCTTCCACCTATGAGAGAGAACTTGTCTCTATCTGGTTCATTTCACTTACTATCATGTCTTTTATTTTCATCCATTTTTTCACCATTCATAAGATTTTGTTCTTCATGGCAGAATAATATTCCACTATGTGTATACTACATGTTAAAAGAAATATTTTGCTTTTATAATATCTTTTCTCTCAGAGTTGTCATTCTGCAGAATAATAGCTGGACCGTTTGAGTAAGTTTCACTGCATCTGTGTCCTGTAAGAAAGAGTGGAAAGACACTCACAAAAGATGAGGCAGCTCATAATTTGGTATTCCTCTTAGACTGAAACTCAGTACATAGGTTTACCTGTTTTTGAAAGGATATTCTGATTGTACCAGGAGATAATGAAGGACACAAGGCTCCTTTCTACAATGGTCCATGACAATTCAATCCTAACTCTAACATGCATATCACACACAGCAAATAAATGCTCAGTCTCCAAGAGGAGCTGCTCTTGGTAGAAATCAACTTATTGACTGACTACCATTTAAGTCCCTAAAGTTTACTCTATAACTGGGGGAAAGTTCAAGGTTTTCCTTCCATTTGTGCGTGCTGCATTCTTCCTGAGATGAATTCTGGCAAATACAATTTTCTCTCTTGGAATATACCCCTCCACGATTACTGCCTCAGACTCTGCCTTACTCATCCATCCTGTAATCCACACATCATGACAGAAAATCAAAGTTTCTTTGAAGATTTAAATTGAAGTAGAAGGATATGGGAAAAAGCAGTCCTATATTCTAATCATACAAAATCAAGACAAAGTAACATGGCGTAACTGACCTCTGGGGCGAAACACAGAAGCAAACAACTCACACAGGCAGCAAATAGACTCTCTCTCTCTCTCATAATCAAATTTATTGCTACATTTTAGGTATACATAACGATCACCTCAGTCGGGGATAAAATTTGATTCATGATAAAACTTTTTTGTTTTCTATTCCCCTACCTGACTTTCAACATCACTTCCCCTCTTTATTTACAAAAGTTTTGTTTCCATTTTTTCCCTCTTTTCTCACTTGATTTTTAGGGAAAAGAATCAATCTCTTTGAAGAGAGATCTTGTGCAATCTTTGGGACAATGCTCAGTGGACACTGCTGGAAGGCACGGGTGTCTTGACCACATAGTATTCATTCTCAGTTAAGTCAACTAATAGAACTGCTGTGGTTTGAGTATGGCTTGATTTCTGGAAACTCTAATCCCCCATTGTTAGGTGTAAAGAGTGGGTACCCTTGTTTAATCTGTTAAGTTTAGAGCTGAGGCCTCTGGGAAATGTTGAAGATTAGATACATTTATCAGAGCGGAGTTGCCACGGTGGAATATGATGGCTTTATAAGAAGAGAGAAACCAGAGAGGACGCACGCCTGGCCTTCCTGCATGCGGTCCTGTGATGACCTCTGGTTCAGGAATCTGCCGGCAAGAAATCTGTCATTAGATGCAGCCTCTCAACTTCCTACTCCCAGCACTGTGAGCCAAAATAAACCTCTTTTTGTGAAACCTTCCCCGGTCTGTGGTTTTATATTCTTCGCAATAGAAAATGAATTGATATAGGAGTCAACAGTTCATGATTTCATCTCTAATAGGTGGATAGTAAAACACTGTGGAATTAATAGGCATTGCATGATCTGTCACCTAAAAGAAGGATGCATATGCATATCTTTTATTTTCTTTTTGCTCTCCCAAGAATAAATGTACCACTACAGCAGTGAATAAAGGAGAATTAAAATGAATCCAGTTTACTTCTGTACTATTTCTTAATTTTCCAGAGAATCTTGTTACATGGATTCAAGTAATAATAGACTCCGTGCTTACCAATCAATCAGCTTTTTAAAATTATGTTTCTGATCTTGCATCTGTGCTGTTAACCTTTTACAAATGTAACTGATCTCATCTCTTCAGTGCAATTATGTTTATTCTTCCTCTCAATATTCATTTCCATGGTACCATAAGAAGTCACACTGTATCATAGCTCTTGATCTTTGTAACACCAGTTCTATTCCTCTCAACAGCAACAAAATATGAAAGCAGTTTACAATTCTTAGAATGACATATTGAGAAGATTAAGCTTTCAAACTCTTTATGCATTTTGTAGCCCCTTTTCTTTTGAAAAATGTTATGAGTTTAAAATTTAGTAAGTGAATTAATTATAGTCCATCAGTTAAAGGAGACACTATTGACAAAAGTTTGCTTAGTAATATAACTGTATTTGTGTAACTTAATTCTGAGTAAGAGAAGATGGTAAGACAAGATAAACTTTTAAAGCATAAAAATATAAGGTCAGGTAGATTGTAAAAACAAATCAAAACACTGAGTTTTCTTATTTCAAAATTACCTGAAGAGTAGTGAATTTAATTTGAAAGTAAAATTAAATATTCTTGAATATTAAAAAAAATTTTATTGTGTATGCTTGAAGTTTATAACATGATGTTATGGGATATACAGAGATAGTAAAATGGTTTTTATACTGAAGCAGGTTAACATATATCAACCTACATAATTACTTTTTTATGATAAGTATAGGAAGAATGTACACATTTATCATCCCTAATACAGTATAATTTTATTAAATATAGACCTCATGCTATACATTAGATCTCTAAGATTTATCTTACATATCTGCTACTTTGTCTTGAAAATTGTTAGTCATCATCTCTTATATTAGTTTCAAATATTTGACAGAGGATTAACTCTTAATTAACAAGGTGATTAAGGGCTTCGATGGAAACTTCTCAAAATAGAAATCTATTTTTCTAGGTTCAATGTGGAATAACCATCTTGTACTTTCTAAATCTATATTCTTGATGCATTGTTGCAAATTATTAAGTTCATACAAAATACAAGCAATGTAATTTGGAGTGAGAATGCAGAAACTACCAAGGAAAAGACCTTGACAATAACCTTGGTGCTGAATATTTCATTTAGAAGTCACTATTAAAAGCCTCTAGCTGTCATTCATGTTCCTGTTTCTACCCCAGCTGCCTCTGATGTGCTTGGAATTAGCTTTCTCTTTTACCTGGAAAATGTATACTAGGAAAGATCATTAGGAAATGGGAATCCTACAAAAATGAATTTGCTCTGGGTTTTCCTCTGTAACTTGTGGGTGTTGTGGATGAGCATCAGGTCGAATGAGCAGCAGTCCAGCACCATTCCATTGGCAATTTTACATTATTCTAGAGTGGTAAAATTTCTAATTTAGTTATGATAAAGATTATTCCATTCTGTTTTCTTTTTAAGCACAAGAATTACACAAGTAGATTTATTTTGAGGAAGTCAATGACATTGGTAGTAGGCATTTTTGTTTTGTTTTGTTTTATTTTGTTTTTTTCCATAGTAGGCATTTTCTCCCAGATTTTCTTCTGTGCTCTATTCTGCTTATTGGTTGTTTAGAAAGAAGAGTTCCTTTTTCCATGCAGCCTCATCAGCATTTATTATTTAGTAGTTTAGCAAGTGCCATTATTTCTAGAGTAAAATAGAATATTTGTAGTTTAAATGTGCATTTCCTTAATGGCTAGAAATGAGGAAAATTTATTTTATGTGTTCATTGGCCATTTCTACTTCTTCTGAATTTGTCTATTCATTTCATTTGCTCATTTTTAAAATTTGGTCCTTTATTTTGAAGGGTCTAATTTTTGGTGTATTCTTCATATTTACTAGATATTAGTATGAGAAATAGGTGGCAATTATTTTTGCATTCTATATGTTGTCTGTTCACTCGGTTGTTTCTTTTGCAGTGCAGAAGTTCTTGTATTTGATATGATCCTAGATTTTAAGCTACAGTAATTAACCAGCATGGGATAGCACAAAAATAGACACTAGGATCAATGAAACAGAATACAGAATGCAGAAACACTCCAGGAACATACTGCTATTTGGTCTTTGGCAAGGGGGCCATAAACACAAGAAAGATAGTCCCTTTAATAAATGATGATGCAAAAATTAACTATCCACATGCAGAAAATTGAATCTAGACCCCTAACTCACAGACCAGTATCTCTCACCACATATGTTTTGATTTGTATGTAGATGTTTTTCCAAAACATCATGCACTCATAGTTAGGGCTTTTCAACATGGCTGGATCTACAGTGTGCGAATATGGATTAAGGTATGTGAATATGGATGAAAGGTGTGTGATAACTAACTTAAGGCACTGATTGGTTTAGCACAGTTCTGGATGTGGATAATGGGAAGGCCCACCCTGGCTCTGGGTGGCATCACCCAAAAGGCTTTTATCCTGGATAGGATAAAAGGGAAAATAAGACTTGCTGCTGCTGCTTCCTGCATGCTCTGCCATGGGCTGTTTCTCCTCTGTGATGTTCCTCCACCATGACACCCGGGTTTGGAGCCAGCAACTATGGACTGAAACCTCTACAAAATGTGAACTAAAATAAAATTTTCCTCCTTTAATTTAGTGTGTTGGGTATTTTGTCTCAGCAATGAAAAAATTAACTGTGACAATGTACTAAACTAAAATCAAAGTGGACAAAAATCTAAATGTTAAAATATAAACAATCTGCTGGAAGTTAAAATAGGTAAAAGTTTTGAAATTATAAGAAAAGACTTTCTAAATAGAACCTCAATTGAATAGTATCAAGAATTAACAAATGGGATCATATCAAATTAGTTTCTGTACAGCAAAAGTAACAATCAGCCAAGTGAAGAGACAACCTATGAAATGAGAAAAAATTTTCTAACTATTCCTTATACAAAGGACTAATATCTAGTATATGTAAAGAATGCCTCAAAATTAGACCTTTCAAAATAAATGACCCAATTAAAAAATGAAATAAAAAGAAGTACAAAGGACTAAGAAATACATGGGAAAAAAAACATTTATCATCTTTAGCCATTAGAGAAATGAGAATTAAACCATACAAACATTCTGTCTTACTCCAAAAATAATGACTCTCATCAAGATATGAGATTAAAAATACTTGTCAGACTGTGAGGGGAAACTCTTCTACATTATTAATGGGAATGTACACTACTACAACTACAATGGAAAGCAGTATGGATATTCTTCAAAAAATTAAAATTAGAAATTCCATTTAATCCAGCTATACCCTTTCTAGGTATCTCCAACAATGTGTTAATCCAGCTATACCCTTTCTAGGTATCTCCAACAATGTGTTAAAGACATTGCATTTCAGTGATATATAGATACCCATGTTTATAGCAGTACAATTCACAGTAGCTACATCTAACAAATGTCCTATATACCCATCAATAAATGAATTGATGCAGAAAATATGTTGATATATAATGAAGTACTACTCTGCGATAAAAAGGATAAACTTAAATCATTTATAGGATAATGGATTCACTTTGAGACCATAATGTTAAGTGAAATAAATCAGACACACAAGTTTAAATATCACATGGTTTCTATTACATTAGAAATCCCAAATATAAATAATGAGTAAAATAAAGGATTATTAATCAGAAATAGGGAGATAGATCTTCCTTATGTAAAGTGAGGATTAAGTGAGAGATGTGAAGGATTTAAAAAAGAAAGGAAGGCCTATGTATTTTTTTTCATTATAAATGCAAGCAAACTGAAGTTACTGAAGTGTAGATAAAAATACTGTCTGTAATTGGAGATTGTACTTCCACAACCCCAACTAGTTGTAACCATTACACATTTGCATAATTTTGATGGCTCTTTCTGTAGGTCTAGTTCTTGAAACTGCATTTTGATTTTCTGTTATATAAAAATGAATATGTCCAACAGTTCTCTGTTCCAACTTGCTCTTTCTCATTTCTCCAATATACTTAATGATTTTCTTTGATACTGATAAGTTTTATAATATGGATCTCTATTTCATGGTCTACTAACTTCCAATGGTTCCTATTATCTCTCTATTAAGTACTGTACAATAAATAAATTCATCTTCCTCCAATTCTCTGACTTAAAAATTAAATTTTATGAGAGTTACTATTGGTATTACATTGTGAAAAATTATCTAATTTATATTCTAATCTATAATTTTAATTCATGCATGCATTCCTTATAAACCAATTGTAAAATATAACTATTAAGCAACATTTAAAATATTACTATTTTTTTTTTTTTTTTGCGGCACCGGGGATTGAACTCACGACCTTGCGCTTGCCGGGCAGGCGCTTAGACCACTGAGCTGAATCCCCAGCAAAATATTACTATTTTAATATCCACCTCCGCCTGCTGGCCCCACCATGGGAAGACTCTTCCTGTGGGTTGCTAGCGTGGGCAGAGAGAACCAGCAGATCTGCCTTCACATGCTGGGCCCAACCATGGGAAGACTGCCTCCTGCAGTCAGCCGGTGCAGGCAGAGAGCCAACAGATCCACCTTCACCTGCTGGCTGCTGATAGTAGAAGACTTGCTTCCTGTGGACAACCAGCAGAAGTAGCCAGGGAAGCCCCATACACCCACAGGCCACAATTGGAGGCCCTTGCTTACCTTGGGTAGCCATCACCCACCAGGAGAATCAGACAAACACACCCCTCTGTGCCTGGCCCCATCAGAGAAGTCCCAATGTAGACACACAGGCTGAGAGAAGCAACCCCACCACCACGCACCCCTGGTCATCGGGAAAGCCCCAGTGTAGCTGCAGAGGTCTGGAGAAGCCTGCCCCACACCCTGCTACCTCCCTGTAAACTGAGGGTCAGAAGAATCCAGGTGCCTCTCCCATTCCCCTACACCTTGGAGGGGCAGCCAATGTGGGAAGTGCCTGGGACACCACAACCAGCTTGTTGGGAGGAACCCAGGAGAATGACAAGAGGAAGTAGCAAAAGGCAATCTCAGACCTCCAGCCCACACAGAACAAGTCTGGGAGATACAGTCATGGAAGAAAATGGAAGTCGTGCACCTGAAATCTTCAAGAGGATAACAACTGAAGTAAAGAAACAACATCATGAGATTGTAAAAGTAATTGGATCAGAAATAAAGTCTCAGGTAAAAGAAGAAATGAAAAACATAATGAAATAATTGCTGAGCTTATCTAAAGAAGACATAGATAAAATTAAAAAAAAGAGGAGCACAAGAAAATGATGGAAACCTTGAATGAACAATATAGAAAGAAATTACAATGCATGAAACAGATTCAAAAAGATATCCAGGAAATTGAAAAGTCGATTGAAAGCTGGCAAAACCATTTCAAAGAGACTGAAGATTGACTTCAGATCTCAAAGACACAACTGCAGCTAGTGATCATGAAAGGAAAGATCTTTTAAAAATAATAAGGAACCAGGAAATAACAATTCAACAGCAGCAAGATAATGCAAAGAGAAATAATTTAAGAGTGATAGGTATCAATGAAGAAGCAGGGGTCAACATAAATGAAGTAAAAATGCTATTTACAGAATTAATAGCAGAAAATTTCCCAAACATGGGAAAAGGACCTGGTATATAGATAACTGAGGCATATATACCCCAACTAGCCATAACCTAAATAAATCTACACCCAGACATATAATAATCAAGATTCCAGAAATTCAACACAAGAACAGAATATTAAAAGCTGTTAGAGAAAAGAAACAGATCACCTATAAAGGAAAACCAATTGGAATCATGGTAGACTTGTCAACGCAAACCATCAAGTCAAGAAGAGTTTGGAGTAAAGTGTTTCAAATCCTGAAAGAAAACAAATTCCAACCCAGATTGATGTACCCTGCAAAACTATCTTTCAAAACTGATGGAAAAATAAGATATTTCCATGATAAAGAACAACTGAAGGAATTCATGACCACCAAACCAACCCTACAGACAGTGCTGAAAGATACTCGAGAAAGAGATGCTTCCAAGAACAGCAGCAGAGGAGAATTGCCAAACAGGATAAGCAACTGAATGAAGGTGAAAAGCAGAGGGCCAACAATAGGAGGATAGCATGGCAGAGGCAAACCAATGTATGCTGGTTATAACCATTAATGTAGATGGCCTCAACTCAGCAATAAAAAGAAACACAAGGAGAGTGGATCAAGAAACAGGATCCATCAATATACTGTATACAAGAAACACATTTAACTCAAAAGGAAATTCATAGATTGAAAATCAAAGGAGAGAAAACAATTGATCCATATGACAGGAGACCAGAAAAAATCAAGGGTTATTTGCCCATCAATCACAGAATGGATAAGAAAAATATGGTATTTTCATACAATGGAAAGCTACCCAGCTATAAAGCAGGATACTCTCGAGGTCCTTGTAGGTAAACGGATGCAACTGGAAATCATGTTCATGGGCAAAACAGTTTGAACTCATATGGGGGAATCCTAGCATAAGAAACAGGAGTTAGTGGGATCCAAAAACACAATAGATATATAGATATTATAAAAGTGATAAGGGAGGAAACACCTAGGCAGAGAAGGTGTTAACCAATGTTAATTTCTTATTGTCTTGTCTTGAACCCTTGTACTGTTTTCACAATTTTGTTAGGTTTGGCTCTGTTTGTCCTGTTTTGTTAGATTTTATTGTGTCTGATGGTATGGGCAGCTATTTTGAACATAATGGGATGGATTATGGTAATCATGACTGGTTTCATATTATCTTGTTTTGAAGTCCTATAATGCTTTCATTCTTTTGTTTAATTGGTTTTATTCTGTTTTGTTTTGTTTTGTTTTGTTTGACTTTATTATATGTGATGGCATGAACAGCTATTTTGAAGAAAAAGAGATATTATAGAAACTATTGTTCATTTCCTGTTATCTTGTTTTGAATTCCCATAATGCTTTCATTCTATTGTTTTGATTGGTTTTATACTATTTTGTTTTGTTTGATTATACTGTGTGTGAAGGTATGGACAACTATTTTGGAGAAAACAAGAGACCTTATGGCAGCCACTGTTGATTTTTGTTGTCTGTGTTGTTTCCATTATTCTGTTCTGAGTTACTTTGTTCTGTTTTGTACTGTTTTATTCTCTTTAAAAAAAATATTGCTATTGAAAGACTAACAGAACTAAATAGTTCATGCACTAAATCTCCTAAGATCCTACTAGTAAAGGCAACTCAGTGTATTGTGTGACAACACTGTTCCCATACAACACCAATGTCTTGGTTTCTGGCTACTAACTAGATAAATGCCTAAGTCCTGGCATTTATGACTCAAAAGAGTACATGGACTCAGAGGCTCCTGCCAAAGACAAGAATTTTGAGATTCAGGTGCCAGTGCTTTAGTGGATTTTGACTTTGAAATTGATATTAAAAATAATAGGGGCCAGGGATATAGCTCTGTGGCAAAGTGCCTGCCTGGCAAGAACAAGGTCCTGAGTTCGATTCCCAGTACAAAAAAAAAAAAGAAAGAAAAAAAATATGATTTCTCAACTTGAGTAAAGTACTTAAGAGAAAGAAAAACAGGCTGTACTCATCAAACTCACTTTCCTGAGGCAATCAAACTCAACTGAAAAACACGACAGAATAATAAAGATAAAAATAAAATGATCAACCTATCTTTTTGCTAACATAGAAGCATTTCAATCAGTTTAAATTGATAAGAGGTACTGCTATTTAAAAAGATAGTACTTAACAGTGATGCAGTAAACCTTTCCATTTTCAGACTGAGAGTAAAGATATCACTACTTCAGTTTGTTTAAAATTTTATTATCAATCTAAGTGCATGAAGTAAACAAGGAAAAATTGTAATATGAATAAAGACAGTAATAAAACATTGTGTTGATTATTTCTGTGTACGCAGAAATTTTAAATTACTTATGAATAAATTAAAAGAATACTGAGATAGTTGAGAAAATGTCTGAACAAAAAAATCACTACTCACTTGAAAAATATTTTTATAGTAAAAGTCTGCTATTTCAAAAATGAGTCCAAAAAATGGGGGTTTAGCCAAGGGTGGAGGCCTATGCCTATAATCCCAGCCATCTGGGAAGCTGATATAGAAGCCCAGCCTGGACAACTTACCGACTTAGTGATATCCTGTCTCAATAAACAAGAATTTAAACATGGGACAGGGACACAGCTCAGTGTGTGTACTCTTGTTTCAGTCCTTAGGATTAAAAAAAATGTATAAATAAAACATGTATAATATTTCTATGACTAATCTTAATCTTTAATAAAGGAAATTAAATATAACCAAAAAAGTGGAAAATGTACAAGTATTTCTGAATATTGTAAACATCATGCTTGATGCTGTGAAATATAAATTTTCCACAGTTGGTGTATAGTGTTCACATCATCCATTAAAATCATTTTCTATAAATGAATTTCTGCTTTGCTTTCTTCCTTTCTTAGAACTTGCAGGACTGGTTCTAAAATTGCTATGTAAATTTAAATGCTAACAACAGATGAGATGATTTGGAAGAAAAAAGAAAGTTTTGTAATATTTGTTCTTCCAGATACCAAGATTTAATATAAAGCTTTTGTAGTCACTTCTAGATACAGTATATACTTAAGACAAATCAATGTGGATGGACATAGAAGGATATTTTGTGTGCATTTTCAGAAAAGCATTATTTATAATAGACAGTCTGGAGTCAACATGCTATAGATTGAGTTGTGTCTAATGAAAACTTCTATGCTTTGACTTTAAACCTCAGTACATAAGAATGCTACCTACTTCTGGAACAAATGGGACTTTGCATATACAATTAGTTAAAACAGGGTCACACTGAAGTAAAGTTGGCTTTTAATCCAATGTCCCTTACACAGAGACATGTTCACTTAGAGAATGTGATGCAAACATGAAGGCAAAGATGAACGCGATGAGTCTACAAGCTAAGGATGCCAGAGATTGCCGGCAAATGAGCAGGCATGAGGAAGAGAAGCCTAGAGGAGGTTCTGCCTTGTAGACTTGGAACCAGCCCAGCCAACGTTTTCACAGATTTCAAACCAGCAGACTGAGAAATGGTTAGTTAATTTTGTTATGGCAGCCCTATCAAATTTCTACAGTATCAATTAACTGATAAATAATTAGCATGCTGTGTTATATCCTGCAATGGTATATACAGAAACATAAATAATGGAGTATTCATGTCCAAAACTATATGGTCAAAGGTAAAAATAAAGAAAGATTATGTTATGTAACAGAAGTATTACATAAAAAACAACATTCTATATGTTTCCATTTATATTAATCTCTAAAAATTATAAAATTCTAGTAATTTGAAATAAATCAGTAGGTGTTAGGGGCAAATTGGTATAATACTGACTACAAGAGGGCATAAGGGAATTTTCATGGTGATATAAATGCTTTACATCTTGAATTTGTGATAATAACATGATTTAAACAATTGTTTAGTCTCAAAAAATGTACACTAAGAATTGGTACATTTGTTATGTGTATAATGTATTCCGGAATAGGTGAGTGGCTTGCCTTTGGGATTGGACAGATATATCAAGAAACATAATAGACTTTCACATAACAAACTCACACAGTACGCATACTTTATATATGATTGAGGTATCACAGTAGAATGGAAAGAAAAAGGGTAACTGTGAATCGATGACACTGAGTGCATCGGATATCCATATATAAAAAATAAATTAATAAAACCCAGCCCTGTTGACAATAACACTTACTATTCCATCTCTCCTCACAATTCTTTGCATCTGCAACCTGGCCCAAACTTTTGTGGTGGCAGAATCTATTTGTCTACCCCATCGCTGTTGGTCTTGGCCATCCAGTTTATTTTAACCAGATGAGTGTGAGTTCCCTAGGTCGACATTGTAGGACTTGAACTACATTTTGGGTCTGGAGGCAAACCTCATTAAGCACAGCTAAGCTACAGGAAAGTGACATAGGACCAGAATCAAGCTACATACCTCTGAACAAAAAATAACAGTTTGCTGTTGGAAGCCACTTACATTTTATGTGGTTGTTATGCAGAAAAACGTTATTAATGTAGATCCCAATCTCACAATATATCCATTTGTATTATAGGTAGGGTAACCAGTATGTAATGATCCAAACTGGGATTTTGTTGAGAGAAAGAGTTATCATAAAGTACCTATCCAATAGGCAGAAAATGACAATGCCTAGGAAAATGAAGATGGTCATTCTATTAGCACAAATGAACAATTTCTATTCTTCAGAAAATTATGTAGGAAAACATTTCATGATTTTAGAAAATTTTCTTAAAATATTTAACTCCTTAACCACAACTTTTTAAAGAGGAGGAACAAACATGGTGAAGAAAATAGAAAAAAAAAATTTACTGGGAAACAAATTTATAACACATATAGCCAGGACTGAAGTCATCTCCAGAATATTGATATGTAAAAAACTACAACTGAGATGGAAAAACAAATCAACTGTAGTAACATCAGGCTTAATAAGCACTTCATGAGAGAGAAAATACACCACTAAAAAAGATACAAAAACTGATCTGACTTCAATGACAACCAGCAGGCAGACTGAGGTGCTAGTCTATGTTCACTGCATTAAAATAAAATGTTGTCAAAATTACAAACTGAAAAGAATACTGATCCATTGCAGATAGCAGTGTAAATTGGTATAGCTCTGAAGACTTGATAAGGGTGGACCATATTCTTTGATCCAACAATTCCACCCCTGGGTACTTATGATAGATAAATACACATGCACAAAGACAATCAAACTGAAAAGCTGTGAACTAACTGGAATGAACATGCAGATTCCATTCACCAAAGTTCTATATTGAAAAATAGTTCACATAAGTAAGATAGGAAGTATTTTTAAAAATTCTATTTTTAAATGTGAAACTCAGAAGAAAGCAATCTTCTGTCATGAAAACACTTGTGGAAAACTATGTGCCTAAAATACTAAGTAGATGTGGAGACATAGCACCTCCTACATGCTTCAAATTCAGTTTTTAAATTTATGATCATGAGAATCAAGTGATATAAGGTCTTTCTTTCAATCTTATGAATAAGAGAGATGTGATTCAGTATGAAGGATAAAAAGGATTTTTTGTGTGTTCCAATCAAACAATATTTTTTAGGAGTGTGGCATCCAATGTTTCTCGACATTTCTTTAGCAGAAGCACAAATGGAAGAGACCTTGATGTTATTAGGTGCTAAAACAAAACATTCTGTGGAAATAATAGTACAAAATATTTTTAGACATGCAAAAATACTATGTTTGAAATGCCCTGAAAATAAATTTTAGTTTTTACCACTCAAGACAGGTTTTTGTATTTATTTCTGAAAGACACTCTGGAATCTTAAATCCTCTATTAATAATTGCTTCTTACTAACATGAGGGGTAAGCACTCAGATTTCTTTTCTATATTTTAAAAAGGATAAATGGAATGTTCTATAAAGTACACAGTAGGTTAGAAAGCCTCGCTTCTTAAAATATCAAGATAGAAATCAAAGAGAAACTGACTGAAAATCAGTGCAGCTAAAAGACCTTTCATACTCATGTGCAAAGACTTAAGGGTTAAAACTCAGACTAGTGTTTCACAATGAAAGCAAAATAATTTTAGTCCCTGTGTTCTTTTCTGTAAGCCACAGGTTAAAAGAAAAGGTTTTTCTAAAGATTTTTGTAACATCAAACACAACAGTGTGAGAACATTTTGAAAATTGTTCATGAATGATTAATTGTTGATATTTTATCATTATTAGCATGATTTTAAATACCATTCTTGGTGTTAACATACTCAACTGACAATTTTTAAAGGTTCTTCAGTTCTTTTGTCTGGTATGCAATTTCAATATTTGCTTAAAAATACTTGAGAATTATTTGCTAATAAAATATTGTTACATGAACAGTAGTAATGTGTCCCAACATGTGAAATTATTAGTTGGTATAGTATGAGTTTATATTTTACATATACTTTGATAACTCTGCTTATGAATTTGTTTATGATTTGGAGGAAGATGCCTGTGTTTGTGTTTGTGTGGGGAAGGTGGTCATGGTCGTGCTGTGACCAGGTGTGGAGTTGCAGATGGAAGCAAAATTTTGCCGATCGGTTTTGTTTGGGAACCAAATTATTTGAAGACAGAAGCATCTGTGAACTGAAGTATTACCGTATTTACATTTGTGTGGGTAAGTTATATTTGATGAATTTGGAAACTGAAAAGAGATAAAAGTAAAGACTTCAGATGGCAAATGTAGTAAAAGCATGTAATACTGGAATATTAATTTGTCAAAAAATGAAATGCCATGAGGTCTAATGCTTTGATGTTCTAAGATATTTTCAAAATAAATGACTTCTCCTAAGTTAAATTATGACTTTAAAGATTTAGAACCAGCATATTGTAATTTCTGAATTAAGTAGTTTTTGGTAATATGTAAAGCAAATAATTACTCCTTGATCACTGTATAGAATGTAACTCTACCTTTTAAAAATATGTACTTTTACAAAGGATGTTTATGAGAAA
>RJWT010024042.1:0-16594 GCA_004365215.1 Cuniculus paca | reverse complement strand
CTCTCCCTCTTCGTCTTGACATATTCTTGATTTCTTCCCCACACATGGGTAGTGTGGTCCCAGGCACTTGCCACAACTTCTCCAAAGTGAAGTTGTTCGGCTTTTCTGGCCAGTGCTGTCTATGGGCATCTGACACTTGGCACCTGCGCCTGCCTCTGTGCTGAGCTGGGTACTAGCCCACAAGGGCCCCCGGAGTTCGCACAGGAGCGGAACTTGGTCCACACAACTTGCACGGGTCCGCCCACTATCTGGAGCTGCCGGAATGCTGTTTGGTTTTTCTAGCTAGTGCTGGCTATGGGTATCTGATGGTGGGTTCGCGTGCCTCTGCACTGAGCTGGGTACTGCGGTTTGCACAGGAGTGTAACTGGCCAGGCCTTGCAGATCTAAGCTGGTTGGAAACCTGCATGATGTTGTCCGGAACACACAGGGTAACTCGGCCCAAGCAACTTCTGCGGGTCCACCCACAACCTGGAGCTGCCAGAGGAAGCCAGCAGCAGTCCTGGCCCCAGACGTGTCTTGCCGGACTCAAATGGTTCCCAGCCAATTGCTGTCTCCCGTGGTGGGGTGGAGTCCCCTGCACTCACCACCAGCCAGCGCAGATCTTTGAGTTTGCCACTCTCTTCCACCACTGCACCTCTCCTCTGAGACCTCTGGGATCGAACGCCACCACGACTGTGACTGCACTTGCCCAGGTTCAACAGCTCTTCTGGCAGGATGAGTCCAGCTGCAGGCTAAGGTGCCTCCAGCCACCACCTTCTTCGTTTAAATTCTTCTTTTTTATTCTCTCTGTGAGCTTCAATTCATATTTTAGATTCTTCCTGGGTCCGGGGGACCCACTTCCTTCCTTCTTGTCCTCTCCATGGTGTTGTATTCCAGCATCTGAACTGCTTCTCACAGAGAGACTGTTCACTCTGCTGCTTACTGTTCAGCTATAGCTATGATTAACCAATAAGAATACAAGTATAGTTGCTTAGGTAATAGTCATCCAGTGGGGAAACAAGTCACATAACAAGGGTGCATGGAAAGAACAAAGATTTTTTTGGGAAATGATGGGTCTAGAGGTCTTGATTACCCACTGGGGTGCTACCTAGGCTTCATTAAATCTGGTGTTTGTTCTTCGAGGAAGTGTACAGGCCTGGCCATCTCATCTTTACCTTGAGGTCTGGTTTCTAACAGATGTGTCTCCTTTTTCCTGGAGATGTGTTTTACTTTTGCCCTGGCTTTCTCAAGGACCCAGCCCTATCTGACTGCCTACAATACTTCTGCCTAAGTATGTATAATATGTTAAAGTTTTTTTGATAGTAGTTGTTTGGGGTTTTGTATCCATCACTTACCTGTTTGTTAAATTCTTTCCCCATACTTGGAAAGTTCTCTGCTATGATTTCTGTAAACAAGGCTTTTAAAAAAAACCATGTGTGCTGTGTTCTGAGTTTTCACTAATTCCAAACAATCTTGTTAGTCTTTTTTGCATCAGCTATTGGATCTATTTTCCATGATGTTGTTTTTTAAGTACAGCCAAGTAATTAGTCACTCACATCAACCATATCTTGTAGTCTAGTCTGCCCATACTTTCAGTAGAATTTTTTTATCTCCTGGATTTCTGGTTGGTAGCTTTTCATGAATCGTATAATTCTTTGCTAAACTGGTCACTGTTGTTTTATACTGTTTTGTTTAACTCAGCTAGCTTTTTATTAGTGTCTTTTGTAAATTTCCTGACCATTATGTTTATTAATTCCACTTTTTAGTTATATCATGTTTGAGCTCAGCAAACACCTTATTCAACTGGTTAGGTTTTTTTGTTTTTTGTCGTCATTTTGTATTGTCTTGTGCCAGTTACTATAATTTAGCTGTGTGGCTTTTGCTTTCCTCCTTACCAACCCCTAATGGATCATCTTTGGGGGAGTTCGGAGTTTTTGGAGGTTTTTTTTGTTTTTGTCTTTTTGAGAAGGGTTTTTAATCCAAATAATGTTGGTATTTGCTTTAAAGAAGTGCAAATGTTTAGGAGAAGGCAGCAGTTTTGTCTTAGTGTCATTGTTTACTTTTTTATGATTATGCTATTTACTCATTGCTAAGCCAAGATGAATACTATGACTACGTTTGGCTTCCCTAGAATTATTCATTGCCTTGTTTGTTATGTTTAGATTTTTATGTAGTTTTTGTATTTTCAAATCACATTGTGTTTAATTTACACTGCCTAGTAATTCTAATTGTTATAAGGTATATTAATAATGTTTTCATGACAGATTGCTGTAAGTTTAAGTGAGATATTCTTCTAAAGATCTCTGAGTCCTTTTGTAATGACAGTAATAGTCCTTTCTCAAATTTGTTGCAAATAATTTTATCATGATTTTTTCTACTTTTGTGTCATTATTTTACACAGAATTGTATATGTCATTTGACAGTCATAATTTAAACATAAGAATAAAATGCAGAAGAAAAGTGATGTGGATAAATATATAAGGTAACATGGCAACAATATGAAATAACAAAACTCCTAGGATGGTAGCTTGAAAGCAAGAGACATTTTCAAAGATTTCTTTGTATCTTCATGTTTGTTATATGTTTGTAACCAGTTTGCTTAAAAGAATATTGTGTTATATATGAAGTCTTTACTCTCAAGTCATAGGTGTAAATGTAGATGCAGTTTTTTAAAAAGACAGAAAATGGAGCAAATTAAAAAGCATAAAGTATATAAGCTTATTAAAGTTGATTTCATTTTATTTTTTTTTTTTTCCAGAAACATGATCAGGGGCAAGTTCTGTTGGATATAGTCTTCAAGCATCTTGATTTGACTGAGCGAGACTATTTTGGTTTGCAGCTGGCTGATGATTCCACAGATAACCCAGTGAGTCTAAGCTGTTCCATTTCATTTTAGTTTTTCTCTGTTTACAATATAATGTTCACTAATTTCAATGAATTTTAAAATTTTATTTGAATAATTATAATTCTTTTGCCTTTATTCTCCTTTTCTTGATGTTGTAATCTATGAGAGGTTATTGCTTGTAAGATTTTCCTAATTACACATCAGTGTATGTCTTGGTTACTTTTCTCTCGTTGTTGAGACAAAATACCTGACTCCCAAAGTGAAGGAAGGAGAGGTTTATTTAGCTTACAGTTTCTGGAGATTTCAGTTTATACTCAGCTGGTTCCAAGGCAGGGTGGTGTGGCTGAGGGGCAGCTGTTCATGGCAGCTGCGAGCGGCAAGAGCGAACTGCACAAAAGAGAAAAACACACCCCCATTCCACCTTACATTGTATATCAGCTCCACCCCTGGGTGGGTGCAAAACTCACACCGCCAATCACAGCACTACATAACGATTCAATCACAAGTGCTAGATTTAGCCGCTTCCATGACTACATGAGGCTTGTGGGGGGCCATTTATATACAAACCATAACAATATATAATCTAGTGTCAGTCTCTATTGTGTATTTCAGAAAACTGAAAGGTAAGTCTTAATTCATCTCACTTGAATTAAAGAGAGAAAACTGGGTTATTAAGATTAAAATATTTTGGCCAGGCATGGTAGTACATGCCTGTAAGCCTAGTACTAGGGAGGCTGAAGTAGAATGTTCACTGAGAGTTCAAGGCCAACTTAGACCACATAGGGAAAACTTATCTCAAAAAAAAAAAAAGATTAAATATTTTGAAACATGTAAGTTAATCTACAATAAAGTGAACTTATCTTTTTGTGGCAATCCTAGTGAGCTATTTCTAACCAAATTGTCAGTTTAAATTTTTTATATAATGATATTCAAAACAGACCCCTTCAAAAATCATGGACATTAAAATTCAGAGCTGCACAAATCTTGGGCATTAAATTCCTTGGATTTTTACTTAGTAGTCTCAGTCATGTTTCTTTTGATTAGAAACATCAGACTCTAGAAGATAACATGATCATAGTAAAGATGTTTACCTAGATGATTAAACACTGTAAAATGCAAAAAGAAATACATCTTTTCATGAACCTGGTGTTTGTTACGAAAGATGTACTAGCAAATTCTGGTTAAATTCTTTATAAATTTATGTGGTTATACCATGAGATGCTTTTATAAAACTATAATACTCAAGGGGAGTACATTTCAAAGGAAATATTTTGTATAGTTTAGAAAATCGGGGAGGCTAATGGAATGGTTCTCTGGATCTGTGTTTTAGAAAGCCATTTACAAGGCTATATTAATAGAATGGCTATAGAAAATATATATAACATTTATCAGACAAGCAGGTTTATCTTTTGTTTGATGTTTTTCTCTGATGGTTAAGATACTAGTTTTCTGAATGAATATCAGTAGGAAGTAAATATGAAATATTTAATACTTCTGTTTATTTTCTTGGACTCTTTTAGTACTTTTGTATTATAAACCATCAGGAAAAATACAAAGATGATGTGACTAAAAACAAACCAAAAGAACATGGCCAAGGGTGCCTCTGAGTACCATAGTGAAATGAATTCCAGGGAACCAATTCATTAGGCAGCCTCTCTTTAAGCAGGGACCTAGACACTTCCTTTTCAGATGAAAAATTCACACTTTTGTAGATGGGTCAGGTTTTGTTGATTTCTGAGATGCCCTCAAGGCATCTTCTTGTCCCAATTCAAAGTTTGCTCGCTTGCTTGCTTGCTTGCTTGCTTCCTTCTTTCCTTCCTTCCTTTTTCCTCCATCCTTATCTTTTTTTCCTTCCCTTCTTTCCTGTCTCTCTCTCTTATCTCTTTAAAGTGCATGTTAGTAATATAGAATGGTAAGGTTCATTTTGGTAAATTAGTACATGCATTTAAAATATTCTCTCCTATTGTTCCTCTCTGCATCACATTCCCTTTCTTATCCCCAAAAGCTGCCTGCTGCTTTCCTCTCATCATTCATTCATTCAGTTATTCATTTACGTGATAGTTTAGATCTAAACTGTCCCCCAAAAGTCATATGTCTTTGGAAGACAATTGGATCATGGGGCACCATACTTATCAGTGGATTCATCCATTGATGAGTTAAGTAGTTAAATGTACTGTAGGAAATGGAACCTGGTTAAAGGTAGGTCACTAGGGGTGTTTTGGGAAGGATATGTTCTTGTTCTTGTTCTTGGCTCCTTCCTTTCACTGTGCCTTCTGGCTGCCATGGGTTAAACAGCCTTGTACTGCCATCCCTTTCTGCCCTGGCTTTTCTCCCTTGGAGCCAGCTGACCATAGACTAAAACCATGGTCCAAAATGACCCTCTCCTCCTTTAAGTTCGGGTATGGGTTACTTTGTCCCAGCAATGCAAAATTAGGTAAGACATCATGTAAGAGAAAAATGTGTGATATTTAACTTTGTGAGCCTGACTTATTTCAGTTAACATGATCGTCTCTTAATTCCATTCATTTTCTTGTGAATTACATGATTTCATTCTTCTTCATAACTGAATAATACTTCAGTGTGTGTGTGTCTGTGCGTGTGTGAGTGTGCATGCACATGTGTGTATATCACATTTTCTTTATCTGTTGATGGGCATTTAGGGTGTTTGTACAGCTTAGCTATTGTGAATTGCACTACTTTAAACACAGGAATATATAGGTTACAGCAATTTTAGGTTTGCCAGAGGTGAAGAAACAGAGCGGCACTCAGAGAACTGGAGCGATTATTATGCTGGTGGGCCCAAGAGGAGCTGTGCACTCCAAAGTCTGAGCCCTGAGCATGGGAGTTTATGGGTCTTATATAGGGCCTTTGGTGGGAAAAGGGAAGCAAGTTAAGGAACAGAAGTGGAACAAAGGCAGTTATTGAAACATGACAGTTTGCAACTCTACACATCTGGGTGGCCATGGCTGGGTGTGGAGTAAGATAACAGGATGTGGTGAAGCTGTTTGTTTATCATACCAGGGAGCAGCTGGTATGGGAAAGGGAGAAAGGGAGGGTACAGCAAGGGAACATCTGGGTTTAAAAGTTCTGTTTTTCCCTAACAATATCACTATAATATGCTAATTTTATTTCTTTTTCAAATATACCCAAAGAGTGATAAAGCTGAATCAAATGGTATTTCTATGTTTGTTTGTTTGTTTGAAGACCTTTCATATTGATTTCTATAGTGGTTATACTAGCTTACATTCCCACCAGAAAGATAGAAGGGTTCCTTTTTTCTTGCATCTTTGCCACCATTTGTTGGAGATTGACCTGCACCTCCAGACCCCAGCTCCCAGGTCTCTACCCAGATGCCACCCATTGGGAACCCACCCACTCCTCTGAGCTTTACTAAAAGCAAGAGTCCCCAGGCTGTACTCCTCTGCCTTAGAGGCAAAAGCCCCCTGGCTGCCCATATGTTAAACTAAACTCTGTCTTTTTTATCATTCATTCTCATTCACCCTTGGGTCAGGAAAACAAACTAGTAGCAGGACTAGGTCCCTGCAAGTGGCACCTTGGATGGGGAAAGCTTGAAGGAGTGGGTTGGTTCCCTATGGGTGGTGCCTGGGAAAGGAAACTAGGACCTGCAATGTAGACTGGTCGCTGCCAACCATTGGTTTTTGTATTCTGATGATAACCATTCTGACTGAGCAGAGATAGAATCTTAGTGTAATTTTGATTTGCATTTCTCTGTGTTCGATGTTTTCTTATATATTTATTGGCCTTTGGGTTCCCTTGAAATTTCCTCTACCAGATCAATTAGTCCATTATCCTTAAATTTAGCCTCTATCAAAGTCTAAGACATGAGTGAAGTTTGGAGAACTTTTTTTTGCCAGTAACATGCATGGCCTCTAGTCTAGTTCCCAATGGAGTCTCTGTTCCCATTGGTAAGTCTGTGAGTCTGGCCTTTATTATCTGTGTTCCTATCAGCAATATGATATTCCAAGACATCTAATATTCAATAAGTTCTATTTATAGCATTCCAGTGTTTCTCTAACCCACATCCTAAAACCTTTCCAAACTCCTGAAAAGCATTTCCAAAGATTTTTAAGACATGTAGTCAAGTACAGTCACAACAATGACAAACTCTCTGGTACCAAATTTCTGTATTGGTTAGCCTTCCCACTGCTGGACAATATACTTGACACCTACAACTTTGAGGAGGAAGGTTTTATTTGGCTCACAGTTTTAGAGGATTCTGTCCATAATGTAGCTAAACTGCCTAATTCATGGTGGCCAGGAAACAGATCTGGTGTAACAGTGCCATAGAAGAGGGAGCCAGGCACTATGTATAGAACCCAAGTCCACACCGCCATGACCCATACAACACACCCAAAAGGTGTGCTTTACTAATCCCCTAGGCAGCTCCCAAACGAGTCAAGTTTACAATTAAGTTTAAACATCAACAGTGGCCTTTACCATCATGCTGTTTATCAAAGCCTTGAGATTATTATTATTATTTAGGGTGATACTGTACCTTAATTCAGGCTCTGTATTATTCCTGTGCATTTACTTTTTTTAAATTGAAGTAAAATATTTATCAATAGGACAAAAGGTAAATTATTGATTACTGTTGGCTTGATCTTTCTATAAATTTATTTTCTGATAGTTTGCATTGTGATTATGTTTTACTGGTTACTCCTGCTTCCATATCTTTTAACCTTGTGGTTTTCAAACTTGAGCTTCCATGACCATCACCTGGAACGGTTCTTAAAATACAGATTTCTGAGTCCTGTGCCTAGAGTTTCTGATTCATAAGGTCTGTTGTGGAGTTCAGGGATATGCCTTTCAGTTTCCCATGTGATGCTAATGCTGCTTGTCTGAAGAGCCACATTTTGAAAATCACTTGTAATTCAGTGAATTGTCAAAACTGCTAGTATCTGACTTAACTTACTTGGAATAATTTGACTTATCCTTTGAAGATTTTTGTTTTACATAACACAGAATTCTTGAATTACTTTATTTTACCAGGTTTTAGGACATACACGAAATGTCACATAGAAGATGACCAATATTTACCAATCCATGATTTTAGTATAACATAGTTGCTAAAATACTTGCTTATATTTTATGTAGTATTTCTCTCTTACATTTGTATCGTGCGTTTTTAGGGTGATACTGTACCTTAATTCAGGCTCTTATTACCTGTTGTATAAACCTCCTGGATAGCCTGCTAAATGCTTCTTCTTTCTCTTCCCTTTCTCCTCCCCCATCACCCTTTTTTCTATTTTAATCTTCTTCCATTTTGAAAAGGAATGACAGATGGTAACTGAGGTGCAGAAAAGTGTTTCAGAAAGAAGCAGCAACATTGTAGACATTCAATGTGAAATGGATAGTAATGCTGTATTTTATGAATTTGAAAAAAAAGTTAATTTCCGTAGTATTTAGGGTAAAAGAAGAGTGGTAAAAGATTAGTTTTGAGCAGTGTATGAGATCATGAAGTTTCATTCATGATCTTTTATTCTATGTTAATATAGTTACCTATGAATTGAGTAATAGCATGAGACTTATACTTTTTAGATATATCATCACTTTGGTTACAGTGTAGCTAGTGACTAATAGGCAGTTGGAAGATGGTTGGAATAATGAAGTTACTAGAAAAAATTAAAGATTTCCTGGAGGGTATGAAGAGAAGTGAATGAAAAAGTCAGTAGAACTTGTTGATTTGGTTAAGGTAGAGTGAGTTCATAATGGAATGGAATTAACTCATTTATTCTAGTAGCATTTAAAAATAAAGTAGGATTTCTACACAGATGATTACATATAAAAATGGTAAATCTATATTGTATTCCTTGGATAAACTCCAAGAGATACAATTACTTGTAATCTTGCCTAGTGTATTGGAACCTTGCTAAATAAACATTACTTTGCAGTGGCAAGCAGAAACACCAAAATAACACCCAGGATTTAGAGGCAGATTTATTTTACATTGATGGACACTGATCAGGATCATTCGCAAAATATCAGGCCCCAAAGGCCCAAGGTTGTTAGGCGATCTGCAAGGGAAAGTACAAAGGCAGAGTACTCAGCTGTCTTTAGTTGGTTCTCACAATACACATAGTGACCAGCTGTGCGTCACAATGACCAGCCATTTCTAAGAAACAAAAGTAACAGGAACTGGAACCAGAACTGGGCAATTAATAAACTAAAGTATATTGACTAGGAGGACATTTTCTGCTACAACTTCTAGTATTTTTCGTAGATTCCTTAGAATATTTTATGTAAATAATCATGCATGTGCAAATAGGGTCATTCACTTTGTTATGTATATCAAAGGACAGAGATAAGTTGGCAGATGTTTCTCTAGTATGAAGTCCTATAAGATTTAATGGAGAAACAGCTCCCTTTCACCAATAAATAGGAAAGACTCCTTGTCATCCTGTTTGAAGAGGATTCTGCTTCTGGTTCCCTGACTCAAAGGTTTTTTTTATTATTTTTAACTGTGTATCTTCCTTTGTTTAATGGATTGTTTCAAAGACAAGGTTACATAATGATCTTAAAATCCTGTAGTTTCTTTAAAATTAAATAAGCATCCTCTGAAAAAGCAAACATAAATGCTTTTGTAGTAAGATGGAAACTGTGCACATGCTAACATTGATGACTTACAATGCACTGTGTATTTTAATTTTTTTATTCAATTTAAGTCTGTTTACACTGTGGGTTGAATATTAGTCTCATTTTATAGATGAGACAGTTGCGATACTGAGAAATGAAGTAAATTGCCTGAGATAACAAAGCTACTAAATAATAAGAGTGGTTTTAGAAGTGTTCTATATTCAGCAGTGAGGAGGGAGGGAATTTACTGAGGCTGCCCAGGGAATATTTGGGAGGAGGTATACTCATACAAAACGAGCTTGTTGGTCAACCAAGTCCCTATCCGTTGAGCTTGTGGAAAGCACTTAGCACTGTCTACCACTAGTTGTGAATACTTGGATTGGTGAGGTCATCCTTTGATGCCAGTTGACTGGTAACACTCAGTGGAAAGCAGTCAACAAAATAGACATCAATATTTGAGGAAAGTCAGCACTGAGAAAGCAGTCTAACTTGGTAAAGCAAATATTTTGTGTGGGAGAAAATAAGAGAACATATCTGTAAGGATGGAAAAATATTGCCAATCTTGGAATTAATAATGAAATAAAATAAATTTTATATGAATGTTACAATTAAAAACCAACCTAATGTAGATTTATTTTGTCTAATTGTGATTATATTTTTATATGCGTAAATGCCATTTATATTTCCTTAACTACAAACTATCGTTATCTATTCCCTGTTTTTTAAGTGTTGGTCTTTTTCTTATTGATACGCAGGGTTTCTTTGTGTATTAATTTTCCCCCAATTTTTCTTTTGACTTAATGATGCATTTTTACTATAAATGCCACCTTTAGCATCCAGTAGTGCTTGTTATAGCATTGCTCTGTTTTTGTGATTTAAACTGATAACCTCAGTCTTATCTCACTGATATGATTGATGAAGTCTAAGTTTGTTGTATCTATTATGCTCCTTCTGTGTTAACACATCTATTTGCATATGTAAATATATTTGTTTTCTTATGTCAGAATATTTTGAAGGGAAATGGAAACAGTCATGTTTTGGATATATTATTGATCTCAATTTTTGATTTTAGACAACCATTAAATAAATGTAATTTATGACTTCCCATTGTGTTAGAATATTTTGAAGAGGAACTGAATGAGGAAGTCAGAGTTTGGATAGAATATTGATCTCAATTTTGATTTTAGGCAACCATTAAAGTAGATGTAATTTATAGCTTTCCCTAGAAAATATAAAGAAAAAAATCATTGGATTAGTAGATTGGTGAAAAGACATATAAACGGAGGGGTAAGGCAAACAAATGCTTAGATAGGGCTGAAAACTAGCTGTTTATCAGCAATGGAATAGATACTACCTCCAACTGTTGAATCATTTGGCAAGTCTAGACGGTCTTTGAATAAATATTTTTATATATTTTATATGCCAAGTTGTGTACTAGGTGATCTCCTGTTTGTCAGTTGAAACAGATTTTAACCCTGACCTCGTGGAGTTTATAATCTAATGAAAAATACAGACAATAAAAAGGAAAAACAAACAATAGAATTATGAGAGTGTTACTAAGGAGTTTAATGTTTCTTGTTTATGGAAATAACTGAGTGAGAACTGCATGACATCTGTTTAGTAGAGTGGTCCGTGAAAACCTTTTAGAGAAGATAGAATTTACAATAATAAAGAGGAAGGTGTCAGATATGGGAAAGCTAAAGAAGGATACTGTATTCTGTGAAAGGGAAGCTTGAAATTGGGGGCCCTAAGATAGCATCTTTCAGAAAGAGAAAGGAGCCCACATGGCTGGACCTAGTAATTTGAGATGAGGTAAAAAGAGAACATTCAAGGTATTGTAATTTTGCACTGAGAAATTATCAAGAAGTGTTAAGCAGAGGAGCAACATAATCAAGTTTATGTTTTAAAAGACTCAATTAAGGATGAAGAAAGAGATAAAAAAGAAACAGAGCAATTAAGAGACAATGGCCAGTGCCTAGACCACAAACAAGGATGATGGCAAAGTAGATTGAGAAGAATTGGTAAATTCTAGGCATAGTTTGAAGATAGAATCAACTAGATTTAGTGTCACATGTTACAGATAATGGAAAGAATCATGGACTATTTCCAGCTCTTCGTTACTGAAACCTAATGGGACTGGGATGTAGCTCAATGGCAGAGGGCTTGCCTACAATGAAAGAGGGTTCAACTCCCAGAACTGCCACAAGTAAATAAATAAATAAATAAATTTTAAATCTGTTTATGTGCTTTTCATGGAATCAAATATGGCTGGTAGGAGTTAGGATCATAGTGATACATGATTTATATCTATGTAGTTCTTTGAAAATATCACCACATTTAGTACCTCATTTTGGGTTAATTTTTTTTTAAACTGAAACATGTTGGCAGTTGAAATGTTTTCTGAATTTAGTTATAATTGTCCAGAAATAGAGCTTCACTGGCATTCAGAAATATTGAGACTGCTTAAAATTATCATATACAAAAAGCAGTCATTCCTCAAACTAAACATATCTTATGAAATTGGTGAATTTTAATTTTTTTTACATTTTTTAAAGAATAGGGTAAATCATTAAATAAATTATTAAATTTATTTTCTGGAGTAAAATTTTTAAGTTCTGTAGTTGACATTTTCTCTTCAGTGAGTGTAATGCCTGATATTTTATCTTATGAAAGGTAAAGAAAGTTTTTAAACTTGCAAAATAGAATAAATTTATAGATACCACTTCAGACTGCTGTAGCTATGAAACATCTTTACTTTTGAAATAAAGTTCATTGCTTTTTGTGAGAAATAATTTTGTGAAAATAATTTTAGGAGAAATTCAAATCAAAACTTTAAAGCTACCCCAAATACATTCAGTAATCTCTGGCATAACTTTGTTATTTGATATGAATAATATTGTCTATAATCTAATCATTATTTTCCCACCTAGAAGTTTTAAAAAATGCAAATTTTGATGTTAATCATCAAGTGGAACAGATTCATAAGAGCTAAAATGTTGTTTCCACAAGGAAAACATAAATCAGTCTTCTTTATTTATTTTTCAGAGGTGGCTAGATCCAAACAAACCAATAAGGAAGCAGCTGAAAAGTGAGTATGCACATTTACTTGATGTTTTAGAAGTATATGTTATAAAGATAAAGGATTATTATAATCTGATTAATTAGAATTGCTTTCATTAATTCTAGGAGGATCTCCTTACAGTTTGAACTTTAGAGTCAAATTTTTTGTAAGTGACCCCAACAAATTACAAGAAGAATATACAAGGTGGGTTTATAGAGCATATTTCTTTTGAAAATTCTGTCAGAACTCTAATATGAAATTTGGAATTTAACTAGACAGAAATGGATTATCATGTTGTAATTCTGAGTTTTTCAGCTAGCACACAGAATAATTTATGGATGTTTTGGGTGAATAGGAGGGCTTTTAGCATTAGAACCTCAAGACCACCCCCCACTGAGCCACAAATAACCTTCCAAGCCATATGAGTTAACAGTTTTTCTACTTGTGCACAATGGTTAAGAAATGTTCCTATAATTAAATGGAGTAATGAAATGACACTGAAATTGTATCCAAAGGATAATTGGTAGTATGAGAATTTTCAATGTTTTTTATCCATGTTAAAGCATTTCTATATGTGTATTTTTTTTCATTGAGGGAAAGAGAATTTCTAAAATATATAACCATCATATTGCAGGAATAATGGTCAATAGGTACCTTTTTCCACTATCTGTTCTTAATTTTTGATTCCAAAGAAAATACAATGGGCTTTATGAAGGAAGTTATGGGCGGTAACCCTAGCACACCCAATACTTTACTGGCCAGCTTACTGCCAATTTGAGGTTTGAGCTTATGTACTAATTGTGTTGTGACTTCTTGTTGACAGTGCACAGAAATGATCCGAATGAGAATTTGATACTGTTCTTGAATTTTAGGTGAAATGGTCAGGGTTAGAAATAAGAAGTACTGACAGCGTGATGACTGTCATTTTAAAATAACATGAATGATAACCTTGTGCATTAATTGAATGACAGAATTAGTGATCAGTTAAATAAAAGACAGAATAAACAATTAGTATATTATACCTTCTAAAATTCTTAAATATAAGAATATAGGTCAGTGACTGCATTCTGGTTTAGGGGGATATAAATTAGTCCTGTAATTTAAATAGAACTTCTGGGCTCCAAGGTTCTAATCCCTAAAAGCCCTCCTACTCCTCCAAAAAGCAGAAGGAAACTAATTTAGATCTACACTGAAAACATAATCAGGGAATAAAGTAGTCCTACTTCAGGGGTACATAAACTAGTTTTGGAGTTACTCTAAAATATGTGTCAGACTTAAAAATTCATACCTAGAAGTTCCTATAGGTAAATTATTAAATTTTAATATATTGGGTATTGTTTAGATTACTGTGCTGGAGTGGAGAGGAAAAAAGCTAAGTCAAGGATATTCAGCCTGAGATACTAACTTACTAGTATCTATAGAATCTTTTTAATACTAAACCAAGTAAGAAAAATTAGACTGAAATTTATGAGAGTCCTTTTCTTTGTGTTGAGGGAGGCTGGGTAGTTTATTTATTTATTTTCTTTTTAAATAATGGAAAACGTCATCTATATTGTTTCAGGATAAAGCAGCCCTACCATTTGCAACCAGTAGTAGAATTCAGGCTAATTTGCTATAAGAAACAAAGTTGTATTGTGTAAATATCCTTTAATCAGCATTTTTGCCCTTAATCACGTTTTGTTGTTATTAAATATTAAAATAACAGAATCTTTTATTATAACAAGTAATAGTTGGTATAGTAAGATTCCCTCTAATTTTACACGAACTCTAAAGTAAGTGCTCTGAATTATTGAAAATCTGAATTATAAGGCAATGTTAAGTGCACTTTATTATGTGCAGGTACATATAATAACTTGAAATCAAATAAAATGTTCCATAGCATATGTTTTATATAATTAGGCTTTTAAATGTATAAAATATTTGTAAAATAATTTAAAATTGGATTTCTAACATCTTCAGTGTTTATGATAACTTTTATTGTAAGCAGTTAACGTACTGTCAGTTGTAACCAAATTCATAATTACTTCACTCAGAAAACTGAATTTCTGAATGAAACTTGAATGTATTGTTTTGTTACAGCCTGTGTTGAAAACATAACCAGGGAATAAATGTGTTTCATTGAAAATTAAGTCAGAAGAACTTTTTTTTTGGCGGGGCGGGGTGGGGGGAAGAGTGGGTCTCATAATACAATTCAGGCTAGCTTTGAACTCACTGTGTGGCCAAAGCTGACCTCAAACTCACGGTGATCCTCCTGCCTCAGCCTCCCAAGCGCTGGAATTACAGGTGTGCACCACTATGCTGGGCCCTCAGAGGAAAGTGAAACCAAGTTTGACAGTCATTGAAAATTGTGCTCGATCCTTCAGTCTAGGTCAGGGTGAACCTTTCAGAGCTTTGTGATAACAGGCAGCCCGCTGCAGTGCACATGCCATAAGTTCACCACCACTTGTCTAGGTTAGGTTTGTTTTCACTAGAAGTGATACTTTATTTCAAAACCCTTTATAGCTAGGTGTAGTGAAACACACCTGCAATCCATGTAATTCTGTAGACTGAGGCAGGAGACTCACTGATTCAAGGTCAGCCCACACAACATATTTAAAATAATTTTTAAATTTAAAAAATTATTTAAATTATCTACTTCATTCATATAGCCAGGATTCACGCATGCGTGCATGTGTGTGTGTGTGTGTATGTGTATGTGTAAAATGAATATCTGATTCTCTGAAAACCTGAATTATTTTCTTTGGTAATTTGAGTGTTGTGGGCTAATTAATGACAGGATTTTTAAATGAACTTTGACTCTTGAGATATGTACTTTATTTTTAGTTGAATTAACAAAAGTCTCGAAATTCCTTTTTAAAACATTTAACAACAAAGATTTTCTTCTGCCATCATTGTAGTTACCAGTGATTTTTGCCCAGGTGTTGATAATGAATGGATCTTAACAAGAACAGAAAGACAATGCCATCTCTTAGCAACTTCAGCAGTCTCGTTAGCGTGTACTTACATATCCTTTAACAAAAGTTGATTTTAAAACAGATCTTATTTTTTGAAATTAGATGATTTCCTACTAAAAGAGCAATAGTAGGAAAAGGAATTTAGGTTATTTTTCTGATCAAAGAGAGCTTCTTAACTCAAATGATTATATATAGTATCTACAACAGCCAAATGATAAAATGACCCAAAGGTAGATCTGTCCTTGCATCTGGCCTCTTCTCACAGCAAAAAGGATGATTCTCTGTTTTCTTGTGTGTTAATGTCAGCTTTCCTGTGTGTCTAATGCTCAAGTTTTCTTGCTTATCAGTTCTACTTTCTGCATATACCAATCCTCAGAATATTTCTCCTTAGTCTTCTCCCTTGATAATACAACTTTAAAACCTTGAGAAGTTTTATAATAGGAGTAAGACATTTGAAATACAAAATTTCGTATATCAAAGAATTTTAAAAATTTGTATTCATGAACTTATGAAAGCTTATTTTAAAGTATGTGCTAATGAAAACATGTGCTAACGTTACATGTTGATGGATTGTTAAAGCAAATATTTAAATATTTATATTTTATTTGTTAAAGTAAGTGTATAGTTTCTTGGAACTGAAATTGTTATAATTCAAGAAACACTATCTTTTTTTTCTTAAGGTACCAGTATTTTTTGCAAATAAAACAAGACATTCTTACTGGAAGGTAGGCTATTTTACATTTTTGTAATAGACTTCAAAAAAAACTCATATTATTGAAGTAAATCATGATCATTACAAATTATCAAAGAATGATTATATGTAGTATCTATTTCTGTCATCAGATAAATTCATTTCTTAAGGCACATACTTTACATGTGAATAGTATAACAAACTATGACGCTTTTAAAATTATTAATGTTTAGCCTTCTTTATATTTTTTGTTTTGTTTTATTAGATTGCCCTGTCCTTACAATACTGCTGCCCTGCTAGCTTCATTTGCTGTTCAGTGTAAGTATCAGCCCACATGTAGGTCAAATAGCCCATGAGTCTGTGTTCTGTGTTGACAGTATATTGCCTTTAATGCAGGAGTTCTTTAGACATGTTACTGTAGAGAAAATAGAAATTTTCAAAGGAAATGAAATATCTAATTAGCAGTTACT
>RJWT010024041.1:0-16604 GCA_004365215.1 Cuniculus paca | reverse complement strand
AACAGGAGGCTGTGAAGCAGCTTGTATGGGAAAGAGGGGATGCAGCAAGGTACAGAAACTCCTGTAATCTTGTGACTAAAAGAGAACAAAGTTAGAACATAACTATCCAGTGGGTGGGGCTTATGACTGAGTCCTTGGAGAGAAGAGGGGATCCCAGGGTGGTCTGTTTTTCTGTCTCCGTATCATATTAGGTATAATTATGAACTTGCTCTTGCCTTTGGAGATTAAGTGTAATTTAAGGAAAAATGTCTGGTTGGCAAGATGACCATGGATGGATCAGAACCATTAATCCTTTCCCCATACCAGCAACATCCTGATGTGATAAGCAAACAGCTTTTCACCAAGTCCTGTTATCTTACTCCTCAGCTGGCCATGGTCAACCAGATGTTACAAGTTATAAAACTGTCACATTTGAGTAATTGCCTTTGTTCCCTTCTATACCTTAGCTAGCTTCCTTTTTCCTGCCAAAAGACCTATAAGGCCCACAAACCCCATCCTCAGGGCTCAGAATTTGAAGTGCTTAACTCCTCTGGGCCAGCATGCTAATACACCTTGGTTCTCTTCACTTCTTCAAAGTGCTACTCATGCTTCCTGCATCACTGGTAAATTTGACTTTGATGCAACAATGCAGCTATGTCCTGTGTACAAATGGAAACACTTATTCTCTTCCCAGAATGCAAGACAGAGTTTTGGTCTGGGTGATGCTTACTCTTCACCCTGAGAGTCCATAACTTAAATATTATAATGTAAAAGTAACAATACTTAAGTACTGATATTAAGTTAATCAAAGTCACAATACAAAGAAAACAATAGCATCTGATTAATATGTGTGTATAAATGCACAGGCATATTAGCAAAATAAGAAAGAAATACTCAGGACAATTATAGCCCTCATTTCACCAGGGTGATTCTAGTTCAATAGAATCAATGTTGTGCCTCCTGGTAGAAGTCTCCATTCTGAACCTAAAACTTCTAGGACAACAGATCAAGGGGGGATAAAAGGAAGAGCAGAGGAAGAAAACAATTTTTGCTAGTAGATCACTAAAGGTAGTGGTGAATGACACCATTTCTATTTCCACCCCTTGGTTTCTGGACTCATGAATTCTAGCTATGAGAGAAGAAGGATCATATATTGGAAGATGATTCAGAGCACATATAGCCTCTGGAAAACATTGCCCTAGTCATGCAGGCTATTGCCATCTATCTGCCACTTCAAAAGCCCATTCTGGTATTCTACCAAGGCAGCCGCTTCTGTTTGATGGGAAGCATGTAAGATCAATGAACACTAAGAGCTCGTGCCCATTTTTATACTGCTTGGGCATGAAGTCTATTCCTTGGTCAGAAGCAATGCTGTGATGGTTGATGAGGCGTTTTGTAAGTTGGCAGATGGTAGTTTTGGTAGAAACATTTCATGCAGAAAAGATAAATCAGTACCTAGAATAAGTGTCTATTTAAACAAGTGCAAAATGCTACCCTTCCCATGGTGGGAATGGTCCAATGTATTCAATCTGCCACCAGATTACAGGATGATCACCTCAGGAAATGGTGCCATATCAAGGAATGTGTGTTGCTGTCTACTGCTGGCAGGTTAGGCATTCAGCAGTGGCTATAGTAGCCTCTAACTTGGTGAATGAAAGTTGATGAGCCCATGCATAACCTCCATCCCTGACACTAAAGTCACTTTGTTCATGGGCCAATTGGTCAAAGACAGGGATAGCAGAGGAAAGCAATTGAATGCTATTGACAGAACCAGTCATCCTATTCACTTGATTATTAAAATTCTTGGCTGCAGAAGTTACCTTTTGATAGGCATTTACACGGGACACAAATATTTTCACAACCCTTACCCAAATTTTTTTTTAATCAGTTTTTGAATCATATTCCTTTCAAGTCCCTCACAATCCAGTCAGACCATTAGCCACATTCCAAGAGTAAGTATATAGTTACACATATGGGCATTTTTTTTCATCCAAATATATATATATATGTATATAGAAAACCAAGTGTATTGCATGAAGTTCTGACCACTCTGAAGATTTCTGTTAACTACAGTCCATCAGGGATGTCATGGAAAAGAGCTGTAGTACTATAACTGCCCACTTTCAAGTGGTACCTGCATAATGTGTAGAACCATCTGTAAACTATGCCCTAGTCTTCTCTTCCTCTGTCTGAATTCATAGGAGCTTGCTTGGGGACCAAAACAGTACAGCATGAATAGGAACCATGGTAAATGGACCACATTTTCCTATAACATACTTGAACCTTCAAGACCTGCTTGGAACTGTGTATTGGTTACTTTTATCATTTCTGAGACAAAATATTCAACATCCAATGTTAAAGTGGGGAAAGGTTTATTTAGCTTATAGTTCATACAGGTTTCAACCCACAGTTGGCTGTCTCCAAGGCAGAGTGGCACATGACAGAGGGAGTCACAAAGAATAGTTGATGGTGTCCACAAAGTAGCAAAACAAACAAAGGAACTTAATGGCATTTTCCTGCCCATTTTATATTGTATCTAGGTTGCTGGGGTTAGGGCAGTGCCAAAAAAAAAATCAATGGACACATTTAGTATTCACACACCTTTAATTCCAGCATTACACACTCTAGATCAAGTTATCACTGAAAAAGCTCCACCTATGACTGAATGAGGCTTTGGGGAGACATCTAGATCCAAACCATAAGAGCTCAATGACACGTAGTATATCACTTCCATTTTGTGATGGACTATTTCTACGTGCATTCAAATTTATGACTCTGAGGGTGGAAAGCAGTCAGTTCATTATGGGTAGCTCAGATTGCATGGTAAAATGGTGTCCAACAGTCATTTGCTCCATTTTCAATAAGGCCCAGTAGCAGGCCAGGAGCTGTTTTTCAAAGGGGGAAAAGATACCTAAAGATAATGCTAGACCTTTGCTCCAAAATTCTAAGGACCTTTTCTGTGATGTGCTTAGGGGAAACTTCCAGAAGTTTTACACAATAACTCTATCTGTCCATGTGGCAAAGCAGTTACACAGCACCCTGGACCTGTTGTAGAGTCTTCTCTTATTCTGGGCCCAGTAAAACCTAGTAGGTTTATTAGTAACTCAGTAAAAGGAACAGAATAACATGTTCAAGTGAAGAATGATTTGCCTCTGTTTTGGTTGTCAGAGGGAACAGATGCAACAATTTATCCTTCACTCTTGAAGGAATACCTCAGCATATCCCACACCACAGGACCCCTAGAAATTTCAGTGAGGTACAGTGCTCTTGAATATTGAATTTATTTTCCATCTGTAGTGGTCGATTGATTGTGTCAACTTGAGACATTTAAAAGTTTAACTAAATTGGCTTAGCAATTCTATACCCTAAGGTGTAGAAGACCCACCCTAGGGTGGTTCATCACCTGGTTGGTATAAAAGGGAAGGAGGAAGGACGGGACGAATGGGTTTCATTCTTTGGAGGAGCTCCAGTCTTCACCTTTGGGTTGGACATTGTCTCCTGGCTTCCCCTGTAGACTCCTCAGCTTTCCAGCACAGACTCTTCAGCATTCAAGTGTAGACCCTTCTGCCTTCTGTCGCAGAATCATCAGCCTGCTGGTGCAGACTTGCATGGGATACTGGGGTGAAGTCCAGACCTAGAATTGAATCCTTCGGCCTCCAGGGTGCAGACACCCTCGGCAGGCTTCCTCGTCCAATTCTTTGGCTGATCATCGTAAGCCAATCTTGTAATTTTTTATACATTTGTATATCTCGTGTTATATCTGTTTTCTCTAGTAAAACCCTGGCTTATACATCCTCTGACATGTAAATGCCTTACCAATAAATCAGTTGGTCTAATCAGCATAATGTCATCAATGTAATGGACCAGTGTGATACATTATGGAAGAGAAAGGTATTTAAGGTCTCTGTGAATTAAGTTGTGACACAGGACAGGAGAGTTGATATATTCCCATGGTAGAATAGTAAATTTGTGTTGATAGTCTTGCTAGCTGAAAGTAAACTGCTTCTCATGGGCCAGTGGAGAGGTATGGGGGGAAAGGCAATTGCCAAATCAATAGCTGCAAACTGGTACCAAGATTTGTCTTATTATGCTCAAGAAAAAAACTACAACTGGTACAACAGCTTCAAATAGAATGCCACTTAATTAAATTTATGGCAACCCACTGTCACTCTCTAAGATCTATCCACCTTCTGCCTAGACAAAATAGAAGGGTTAAGTTGAAATGTGAGAACTACCATTTCTGCATCTTTAGATGGTGGCACTAATCACTGAAATTAATCCAGGGATGCAACACTGATTTGATGAATTATTTTCCCAAGATAGAGTTGACTTTCTCATCCTAATGACCTTCACACCATAGATTAGAAACAAATATAGTGATTCTGTCAAATACTAAGTATATCTATCCCAATTACACATTCTGGAACTGGGGGAAATGAGCACAGGATGTATTCTGAGACTTACTGGACCCACTGTGAGTTAAACACTGACTGAAAACTTGTTGGTCACCTGAAACTCAAAGACTCCTGCTCTTTTTGAGGGCCACAATGTTTCAGATCTTCTAAAATCAGTGATATTTCAGAACAAATATCTGATTGTCCTCAAAATGTATTTTTTTCTAACTCAGTGTTTTGATTAGTATACTTTTGTAATACATAATTCTTTGTGTTCAGGTGGTGCATAATTCCTTTTTTCATTTCTATTCCCTCCCTCCCTTCCCATATCCTTCCATCTCTTCATCCTCTTCCCATTTGAGAAAGATTTATCTTCCTACTTGCTTTTACCTATCTTTTATTTTTCTCTTTATAATTTGGGTTTCTCATATAATAGAAACCATGTGATAGTTAAATTTATCTGTCCGGTCAATTTCACTTAGCATTATGGTCTCAAGGTCCATCTATTATCCTACAAATGACACAAGTTTATCTTTATGGAAGAGTAGTATTCCATTATGTGTAATCACATTTTCCTTATCCATTCATCTGTGGACCTACAGTATAGGTTACTTCTAAGATTCAACTATTATTAATTGTGCTTTTATAAACATGTAATATGACATCTTTAACACTTACAAGAATATACCTAATGGGGGATATCTGGGTCAAATGAATTTCTAGTTTGCATTTTTTGAGGAATCTCCCTACTTATTTTCTTAATGGTTGTATAGTTAACATTTCCAACAACAATGTAGAAGGGTTCCTTTTTCCTTGAAGCCTCACCAGCATTTGTTGTTATTTGGTTTCTTGATGATAGTCATTCTTTCTGGGATAAAATGAAATCTCAGTGTTGTTTTAATTTGAATTTCTCTTAATTGCCAGTGATGTTGAGCATTTCTTCATGTATTTATTGGCCATGTGTAGTTTTTCTTCCATGAAGTGTCATTCATTTCACTTTCCCATTTTTTGATTGAGTCCTTTATTTTGTGGGAAGTGTAATATTTTGAATTCTTTATATATATTAGACATTATTCTTTTGTCTGAGGAATAACTGGTAAATTTTTTTCCCATTTTGTATTTTCACTCTGTAGAATCTTTTTAATTTGATATAATCTGATTTTTTTTATTCTCAGTACTATGTCATGTGTAACTGAGGCTCTTTTCAGAAAGTCTTTGCCTACACATATGACTCTGGAGTTTTATATATTTTACCTTCCAGCAGGTTAAGTATTTTTGTTTTGACATTTAGATCTTTGATCTATTCTTATTTTAGTTTAGTATATGGTGAATGATATGAATATTGAGCTAATATGTTACATGTGGATAGCCAGTTTCCCCAGCACCATTTATTAAGCAAGGTATTTTTCTCCCAGTGTGTGTTTTTGGTTCCTTTGTCAAAATTAAATAGCTCAATGTGCTTGGAGTTATTTCTGCATCCTCAATTCTGTTCAATTGATACTCATGTATGTTTTTGGGCCAGCACCACACTGTTTTTATCACTGCAGCTTGTAATATAACTTTGCTTCTGAGATTGTGGTGCCTCCCTCTTTTCTCTCTTTACTTGGGATTGCCTTTGCTATTCTGGATCTCTTCTGTTTCCATGTGAGTTTTAGGATTGTTTTCTCCAGTTCTGTGAAAAATGCTGTTGGCATTTTCACATGGATCACAGTAAGTCTGTACATCAATTTTAGAAATAGGTCAGACCCATCTTATCAGTTGGTCCAGCAGGACTGATGGGCCCCAGGGCACTCTCTGCTCTCTCTCTCTGGCCAGACTGTCATCTCCATGGAGGAGCCTCTGGTAATCATGACTGTAGAGGGAAAAGAAACCAGCTTATTGCTGGACACTGGTGCAAGTCTCTCAGTCCTTCTTTTCAATCCTGGCCTTTCTTCTAGTTGCCATACCTCAGTGAAAGGAGTCATGGGAGAGGAGGTAATTCACTATTTTTCACAACCTTTGGGCTGTAACTGGGATGGTTTTCTTTTTACACATTCATTTTTGATTATGCCTGAAAGTCCAGTTCCCCTCTTAGGAAGAGATGTTTTATCATGTTTAAACACTATAATATATATACACCCTTGTCAAGTACGCTGTCTTATCCTCATGGAGATAGAAATAAATCTGAAAGTCTGGGCAACTAAGGTCAAATAGGTAGGGCAATAAGAGCTTCTCCAGTACAGATACATCTCAGAGATTCTACTATTTTTCCTCACCAAAGACAATATCCTTTAAGACCTGAAGTTAAGAGAGGATTACTAACACTGCAGCTGGTCTGTCTCTCCTAAATAAAAAGGTAAAATTAATGCAACAGGTAATCCCTCAAACTTCAGATGATATTAGACATTCCAACAGCACAGGAGGTACTTGTGCAATTGTAAAAGCTGAATGCTATATATATTCCTGATCATTTTGCTAATATCTCAATAGCTGTTCAAGATATTAGATGACAAATTAATGACATGTCAGATTCTAAAATTCCCTGGACTCTATCCTTTTCCTCCTTATGGGAAGCAATTACTAGATCCTCTTGGTGGAAATCTTTTTTAACTATACTCATAATTCTGTTGATTTTATTATTTGGGCCATGCATACTTAATTGCTTCTTTGGCTTTGTCTCCTCCAGACTTAGAGCTGTATGCCTGTCCAAGAGGAAACTGTCTGGTGGCTATCGAGGGCCTTTAGATAGACTCTCTGTAGAATATCTCTGATTGCCAATCAACAACTATGACCCCTTTCACCCTGAGGAAGCCAGATTGGTCAACACCCATTTCTCCCTCATGGCAGTTCGGGATACTTCAGAGGGGGGAATGTTACAGAAAATATTATAGGCAGTCAGATGGGGCCAGGCCCTTGAGAAAGTGGACATAGAAGACCAGATGTCTTGCGACCTTGAAGGGGACAGACACCTCCCACTATAAGCCAGATCTCAAGACAAGGCAAAACAAATACAACCACACCCTAAGTAGAAACATCAGGGATTAACTTTCTAAATAGGTATGGATCACCTTGATCATCCCAATTCCCTATAGGAAGAGTTACTGATCCTTAAGAATGTTCATTTGCTACGTGACTTGCTTCCCTATTCATCCCTGATTTGGTCAATTTTACCTGAACAATTAATCTTATTGGTTGACCATGGTTCTGTCCCACCTCATGCCCATTTGCCTTTCGAGTTCCCAGGTTTTCCCCATCTTGGACCCACCTCACCTCATTGTTTTGGTAACCCACTCGGGACCCCTTCTGTCTCTGTCTCAGACAGAAGCTTTCTCTCTCTCTCAATAAATATATCCTGCTCATAAAAAAAAAAAAGAAAGAAAGAAAGAAAGAAAGAAAGAAAGAAAGAAAGAAAGAAAGAAAGAAAGGCTATTTTGCCAGTATTGATTCTGCCTATCCAGGGAACAGGATATCTTTCAATTTTCTGATGTCCTATTTCCTTTTTTAGTGTACTGTAGTTTTCACTGTAGAGATCTTTCACACATTTAGGTAGGTTAGTGCTTAAGTATTTAATTTTTCTTGGTGTTATGACAAATGGTAATTTTTTCCTAATTTCTTTCTAAGTGGGTTTATTATTACATACAGAAATGCTATTGATTTTTGTGTGATTTTGTATTCTGCTACACTACTAAATTTGGTTATTAATTCTAAATGTTTTTTAGTATCCTTCCCTTTCAATTTCATTAAAGACCTTGAGAAGTATTAGTATTAGATCTTTCTTGAAATTTTACATATATGACCCAAAAAATCCACTAACAAGCATACATTCTTTTTCATGATTCCTTGTATTCTGTTTTCCAGTATCTTGTTGAAGATTTTTACATCTTTACTCATTAAAAATTGGTTTATAGAACAAAGTATATAATTGCAGCCATCGAGGATGTCCAAATATCTTGTTTAGAAACCCTGTATGGTGTTCATTATTTGTTTTGATTGATTTTACTCTAATCTGTGTGGTTTGATTGTAATATGTCTGAAGGTATAGGCAACTATTCTGAAGATAACAAATATTATGGTAGCCAATGCTGTTTTGTTAGTATCTTGAAATTCTGTATTTCTTACATTGTTCTGCTTTGTTTGTTTTGTTTTGTTTTGTTTCTGCTGTTTTAGTTTGTTGTATTTTGTTTGATTTTACTTAGCCCTGATGGTATAGGCAGGTATACTGCAGATAACAAGAGGCATTATGGTAGCCTTATCAACTGCTTTTTACTCTGTTTAGAAGTCATGTACCATGTTCATTGCTTTGTTTTGATTGACTCTACTCTGTTTTATTTTGTTTGGTTGGATTCTTTTCAAAATAAAAAAAACTTGGTTTATAATTTTCTTTTTTGGTTGGATTCATGTTTGGCTTTTCAATAAGGGAAATACTAGCTAAACTCACCAGTGACTCCATCTGGAGCTGCATTTTTCTTAGTTGTTGGGCTTTTTATTAATGCTTCAATATGATTACCCACTATAGGATTATTCAGGATTTTTAAATCTTCATGTTCAATTTTGGTGATTCATAAGTGGCTAAATTTATGAATTTCTTCCATATTCTCCAGTTTATTGGTATACAGGTTTGTGAAATAGTCTATTCAGCTTTACCATTGTGATTTCACTCTTTAAAAACTTTTTTTCTAATTATATTGCTTGGGTCTTCTCTGTCCTTCTTTTGTTAGGTTGACTAAGGATTTGTCTAATATTTTCTTCTGAGAAGCCAACTCTTCATTGTATTGATTTTTTTTGTCTGAATTTCATTGCTTTCTGTTCTGATCTTTATAATTTTCTTCTCATACTAGCTTTAGATTCTTATAGTTCTTGTTTTTTTAGGACCTTGAGGTGCATCCTTAGGCTATTTGGATTCACTCAGTTTTTATGATGTAGGCATTCACAACTATAAAGACATCTCTCAGGACTTCTTTCATTGTGTCCCATAAATATAAATTCTGATACTTTTTTTTTTTTGCGGCACCAGGGATTGAACTCATGACCTTGCGCTTGCCGGGCAGATGCTTAGGCCACTGAGCTAGATCCCTGGCCCTTGTCTTTTTGAGACAGGGTCTTGCTATGCTGTTCAGGCTGGCCTTGAGCTCACTTTGTAGCCCAGGCTGATCTTGAACTCACAATGATCTGCCTGTCTCAGCCTCCCGAGTGCTGGGATTACAGGCATGAGCCACCACGCCAGGCTTAAATTCTGATATGTTTATTGGCATTATTGTTAGTTATTGGGGTTCTGGTCTAGGGCCACTGACCTCCTCTTCAAAGAGTGTATTGTTCAGTGTCTATGCATGTACATAAATTCTGTCTTTTCTTTTGTTGTTGATTTCCAGTTTCTTTTTGCTATGATATGATAATATGCATGGTATAATTAAATTCTTTTACATTTACTTAAAACACAGACAAGATATATATATATATATTTTTGTTTGTTTGTTTGTTTGTTTGTTTTTTTCAGATACCAGGAGGACCGGGAAGGTCAGAGCCCAAATAAAGACTAAGTTCAAGCAGCACAGTACCCTTGGCCTTTATTAAGTGCACAGCTTGATTGGAGTTGTGCTGGTGGGCTGCAGGAAGTGAAGAGGGTGAACTGCTGATGCAGGCAAGGCTCAAGGACTGAGAGGCAAAGTATTTTGGGAAAAACACAGGAACAGATCATGGTTAGCTAGTAACCTGATTATTTGTTAACTGGACTACTGAGCTAGAAGGAATTTAGATGAGTCAAAGTCCTCAGCTGCTGTGTTATCTAGCTTTGAGATACCAGGACTTCACAGACCAGAAGCTGGTTTTAGTTCTGGCCATTGGGTTGAGGATTAACCTGTCTGTAAACCAGCTGCAGGTCTTGTCACAAGTCATGCAGGCCTAGGGTAGACTCTCAATTTATGTTATGCCAATTTATTAAATATTAACCACTGTCTACTCTGTACTGCATCAAGTTGGCCCTCAGCAGTTTGTTCTAAAACTGACTTATTTCTTCCTTGATTTTTTTCTGTAACCCATTGTTTATTTAAGAGTGTATTGCTCAGTGTCTATGCATGTGCATAAATTCTGTCTTTTGTTGTTGATTTCCAATTTCTTTTTGCTATGATGTGATAATATAAATGGTGTAATTTAAATTCTTTTACATTTATTTAAGTTTGCTTTATGGGCTAGTACATGGTCTTTTTCGGATACAGTTCCATGTGCTGATGAGAAGAATGTTTATGTTGTTGTTGGTTGGAATGCTAGATAGGTATTAAATTCATTTTAAAGGTTCAGTTGAACTCTGATATTTATTTATTTATTTATTTATTTTTTGTGAATTTAATTTATCTATTTGTGAAAGCGGGGTGTTGAGGTCCTCCATTATATTTGTATTATGTCTATGTTTATCTGACCTTTTATGTCCAAAAGTACTTGTTTTGTAAAGCTATGTGTACCATTGTTTTGTGGACGCATGATAATAATTGTTATCTCTTCCTATTGAACTGTTCCCCAAACCAATAAATAGTGACTTAATTTCCCCCTCTTTTGATCAGTTTTGGCTTGAAGGTCACTGTATCTGAATATAGGAAAGTTACATCTCCTTTTTTCATGTTCTTCTTGTATGGAATATTATTTATTATTCTTTGATTTTTTTTTTTTAGTCTATGCATTTCTTTTTGGGTTAAATATCTTTTTTTTTTTTTTTTTTTTTGCGGCACCGGGGATTGAACTCACGACCTTGCACTTGCCGGGCAGGCGCTTAGACCGCTGAGCTAGATCCCCAACCCTCTTTTTGAGACAGGGTCTCACCATGCCATTCAGGCTGGCCTTGAGCTCACTTTGTAGCCCAGGCTGGTCTTGAACTCACAACAATCCACCTGTCTCAGCCTCCTGAGTGCTGGGATTACAGGCATGAGCCACCATGCCCGGCTCTTGGGTTAAATATTTTTTGGTACACAGAACATGGTAGAATTTTGTTTCTTGGTCCATTCTACTCATCTGTGTTCTTTACTGTGGAACTGAGATCATTCTCATTAAAAGTTATTACTAATAGGTATTGACTTACTCCTGTCATTGGCTTATTTTCCTTTGCTGATTCTCTTTCTCCTTACCCTATCTCGTACATTCATTCTATTAGCCCTTTTGTCATTGTTCTCTTTCTAGGATTTCCTTGAGAATATTTTTGGAGTATTATTTTGATAATCCTGAATTTCTCTAGGTGCTCTTTATCATGAAAATATCTTATTTCTCCACAAATTTGAAGTATAGTTTTGCAAGATACATCAGTCTGGGTCAGAAATTGTTTTCCTTTAGGGCAAAAGAAAGTAGTTGAGAAGAAGAAAGGAATTATGAAGGACAAGTTGAATAATGTGTGGTGGAGAAGTTCAAAGTACTTTTCTGTATAACTCATATGTATTGATAAAAAGGATACTTGTTACAGTATATGAGTACAGTATAGTGTCAGTATAGTTTTGAGGTTTTTTTTGTATTTGCTTCTAGTAATTGAAATATAATTTTAGAAATACTTCTTTGTCATTATGAAGGAGTATTTCAAATACAAGGATGAATTGGGTTTCATTGAATAGTTTGTTATCTTGTTTTATTAACTTTCAATATGCTCTTGTCGGTAGATCCTCATTTTATTTCTGATCACAGCCCGGGGTGTGTCTGTGTGGTGTTTCCAGGGAGAATGGCTGTGTTAGCCACATACTGAGGGGTAGTCCAAACTGTCTGGTGGCCCCATCTACTACGCATATAAACTGAGTGGAATAAAGTGAAAAAAGAAGGAAGTGGGAATGTTTCGAAGGGTTTCATGCTGCTTGTGTGGGTAATCTTTTTCTTCTGTTGTTCACAAAGATCGATTTCCATTTTCTTTACCCTTCCAAAGCTGACTATACCAAAAATTCTCCAGGAACCTTTCAGACCTTCAGTGTTGGACTAGTGCTGTATCTTTTTGTTCTACAGTTTCCAACTTCTTACACTGAGCAGCTGCTGAGTCTTGTGGTTCTCTAACATTCAGTAATTATGTACCCTCCAATCTCAGAACTTTAAGCCTTCCTAATGAACACCCTATTTTTTCTTCTATGTCATCTAGACAAACCTAACCAATGCATTCAGGAACAGGGTGCAGTCTACAGAGCAGAGAATAAAACATTTTTCAGTTGCTGAATTTGCCAACACCTTGATCTTGAATTTTCTGAGCTCCTGAAACTGTGAGAAATAAATTTCTATCATTTATAAATTATCTACGCTAAGATATTTCATTATAGCAGGAAGAGTAAACTAACACAGAAATCGGGGCTAAGAAGTGGACTGTTGGAAAAAACACTTAAAAGTGTAAAAATCACTTTATAACTAGGTAATGCTTAAAGGATGAAACAGTTTTGAGAAACACTGGTGTGAATGGGACTAAGTGTAATTCTAGTGAGGACTAAGAGATGAGGAGAACTTTGGAGACAGCTTTGATCTCTGAAATTATCTAAGTGTTCATTATAAGAACGTTGATAGAGACATATATCAATGGATAGTGGTGAACATTCTTGTGGGATCTCATATGGAAATGAGGGACATGCTACTTGAAGCTAGAGGAAAGACATGTTTCTCATAAAATGGCTAAGAATTTGCTTAAATTATGTTCATGTTATAATGTTTTATGGGAGGTAGAACTTCTGACAGATGAAATAGGATATTTGGCGGAAGAAATCCCTAGAAATGTGCCAAGGACACAGCATGACTTCTCTTGAATGCCAATAGTAAGTTGTGAGATGAGAGAAATAAACTAAAGTAGGAATTTATAATTAAAAAAAAGCAGAATTTTAAGATTTGAAACATTCTATGCCTGAGGGTGCTGGTCATTTTATGGTCACCATTCTGTTGCCAGAATGACTGGGTCAAAGATCTTAATCTGGGCCTGAGCTATATGGCTTAGATAGCAGTCTACCATTAGGAATATAAGAAAAACCCATAAAGATGGAAGATTAATTTATTAAAAGTTTTACCCTATTGTGAGGGCATAAGTCCAAACTTTTTAGAACATAGAAGTCCCAATTTAAAGAAAGGATAGAAAAAAGTCAGAAAATATGTGTAATTTAGCTAGTCGTTGGTCCATGGAATAGTGAATTCTCTTAGGAGTCAGGACTGAGGTTGGGGTGGGGTGGCAGTTTCTGTTCTCAGTAATGAGAAAGCCTAAAAAATATAGCTTATCCTTAAAATATCTAACTTTTAAAGATCAATTTTTACATCTTAGCTAAACATTAAATGTCTTTATTTATAGAGGGCAACTATGTGCCAACTGAGGTCAAACACTTATTTGTAAAGATAATTAAATAAATAACACATGTTACTGAACATAGGGCTATCTATAAATAGGATAGATGTTATAAGAATATAAAATGAGGCTGGGGATCTAGCTCAGTGGCCTAAGTGCCTGCCTGGCAAGCATGAGGTCACGAGTTCAATCCCTGGTGCCGCAAAAAAAAAAAAAAAAAAAAAAGAATATAAAATGAAAAGAGAGGAAAATGGGAGGGACTAGATTCATTGAAATTTAAAGATTAATAGGAAACTAGACCAAGGAGCGAGTGTTTAAATTGATGACATCAGTTCTGTTATGCAATTGGTTCTGAGGACACTGAATAATTTGTCCTTTCCCTTCCCTGTTGAAAAAGAAAGCTCCGGGGTCCGAGGCAAGCTTAGCGAACTCCACCTACCTGCGCACCCTGGGAATGGGCGACCAGACCTATAGAAATCTGAGCCCAGCCCCTGTTGGCCACGGATGTTCCGGGTGTCCCTGGGGTCCTCCTTGCACCCTGACCGTTAGCCCGGGGTGGCCCAGTGGCCACTGCTCTGAGCCCGGCTTGAGCTGAGTGTGCCACCAGCGAGTTCTGCCTGGCTGTGTGGCTTAGGACTTTGCCAAGGGACCAGTAGGAGTTTGTGTCCATTCCCCATCGGCCTCGGACGATTGGGACATCACTGGGGTCCTGTCTGCCTGTGCCCCACCTGTTCACCCAGAGCGGCCCAGTAGCGGCAGCTCGGGGCTTGGCTTGGGTTGAGGGCGTGGCCAGCGAATTCCACCTAGCCATTCAGGTTGGGACTTCATCAGGAGCCCAGTGGGGGTTTGTGTCTGTCCCTGATTGGCCTGGGCCATTCGGAGCATCTCTGGGGTCCTGCATAGGCCCCACCCATTCACCTGGAGCAGCCCGGCAGCTGCTTCTCTCGGTCTCGCTTGTGTTGGGGGTGCGCACAGGGAATTCCAGCTGGCTGTGCAGCTTGGGTCCTTGCCAACAGACAGGTAGGAGTCTGCACCCCTTCCCCATTGGCCAAGGAAGTGCAGAGCTTCGCTGGCATCCCACCTGGGCTCTGCCCAGACACCGCCCAGCAACAGAAGAGCCACAGTGATAGTCTTGGCTGGAGCTGAAGGTGTGCATTGTATCACCTAGCCTTGGCACCTCAACTGTGCATGCTGGATTCACCTCCCACAGTGGAATACAGGCAAATGACAAAACAAAAGAGCAAAATGCAATCTTGCACCTCCAGTCCTTCTCAAACAAGCCAAAGAGACACAGACACAGAAGAAAATATGAGCCACACACCTAGAACATCTGAAACAATAACAACTAAAGTAAAGAAACAACTCTATGAAACTTTAAAGGAACTGAGGTTAGAAATGATTTCCCAGGTAAAACAAGAGATGAGAAATGTAATGAAAGAAATGCTAAGCACATCTAAAGAAGATATAGTTGGAAAAATAGAGGGACACTGCAAAAGGATAGAAACCTTGAATGAAGAATACAAGAAAGAATTAGAATGCATGAAACAGATTCAAAGAGATATCCAGGAAATCAAGAATGCCATCAAAAGCTGGCAAAGCCACCTCAATGAATTTGAAAATAGAATTTCAGACCTCGAAGACATGATTGCAGCTAGTGAGGAAGAAAGGAAAACTCTTTTAAAAATAACAAGGAATCAGGAAATAGCAATTCAGCAGTTGGAAGATGATGCAAAAAAACAATATAAGACTAATAGGTGTAAAGGAAAAAGAAGGAGAAAACACAAATTGTATAAAATCACTATTTAAAGAAGTCATAGCTCAAAATTTCTCAAACATGTGAAAGGAAACTGAATACAGATAAGTGAAGCATATAGAACTCCAAATAGCCATAACCAAAATAAATCAACACCCAGACATATAATTATCAGCATTCCAGAAATTCAACATAAGAACAGACTATTAAAAGCTGTGAGAGAAAAGAAGCAAGTCACCTTTAAAGGAAAGCCCATCAGGCTGACAGCAGACTTCTCAAAACAAACAATGAAGTCAAGAAGAGCATGGAGTGAAGTATTTCAAGTCCTAAAGGAAAACAACTTCCAACCCAGACTGATATACCCTGCAAAACTATCCTTCAAAATTGATGGAGGAATAAGATACTTCATGACAAAGAGCAGCTGAAGAACTTCATGACCACCAAACCAACCCTTCAAAGAATACTGAAAGATACTCTAGACAGACATGAAAATAGCTATGATGTCAAAAACATCAACAGAAGAAGAACACCAAGCAGGGCAAACAATTAAGTAGAGTGAAAAGGTAAAGAAACCACTGCAGAAAGATAACATGACTAAAATAAGCTAATATATATCAGTTATAACCATTAATATAAATGGCCTCAATTCACCAATCAAAAGGAACAGACTGGCAGAATGGATCAAGAAACAACATCCAACCATATGCTGTCTACAAGAAACCCATCTAACCCAAAAGTAAATTCATAGACTGAAAGTCAAAGGATGGAAAACAATACTCCATGCAACAGGAACCCAGAAAAAAGCAGTAGCTATTCTTTTCGCAGATAATGTGAACTTCAAACAAATAATGGTCAAAAGAGATAAAGAAGGTCACTACATACTGGTTAGGGGAAAACTCCAAGAGGAAGAAATAACAATCTTAAATATATATGCACCAAATATGGGAGCACCTAACTACATAAAACGAAGACTAATAGAAATGAAAAATCAGATAAGCAATAACACAATTATAACAGGAGACCTTAACACACCCTTGACTCAAAGAGACAGATCAACTAGACAGAAAATCAGCAAAGAAATAACAGAACTGAATCAAACCTGTGAACAAATGGACCTGGTAGACGTCTACAGAGTTTTCCACCCAACAACATCAGAGTATACATTCTTCTCAGCTTCACATAGTACATTCTCTAGAATAGACCATATATTGGCCCATAGAACATGCTTAAA
>RJWT010024040.1:0-16683 GCA_004365215.1 Cuniculus paca | reverse complement strand
ATTTCAGAAGAACAGTTATAAATGTGAAATTCAATTTAGAACAGTTTAGAAAGAAAAGTGGTGCATAATCCAGTGATAACATTGTTGTCACTGAGCTGTAATACCTGATACCCACAACTTAGGGAAAAGAGGCTTATTTTAGGTCTTGTGCTTAGTGCATACCTGACCAGCTCTAAGGCAGGAAGATATGGAGGAAAGGACTAGCAGAGGAGAACTGCAGAGAAAGTGGGGCAGAGAGGGAGACACACCCTACCAGCCTCTTCCAACCAGATCCCAGCTCCTACCAGCAATGTATTATCCCCATGTGTCAACCCCTTTCCAAAAACTCTGCCTGTAGTGGCACGAGGCTCACGGAGAACATCTAGATATAAACCCTAGCAGGAACTGACATTGGATTTCTATTCTCTATGGTTCCAATAGGCTACTCTTCTCTTTTAGAAGGTGAATTTCTGACTATGGGCTTTTGTACCCCCAGTCTAGTAAAGAGAACATTTTGCAAAATTTTGACAGTAAAGAGTTACAGTTAGAAAATGTTTCAAATCAAGTATGGTCAATATAATACTGCTTGAAAATGCTGGCTGTATTTTCATCTTTAACAAATGTATTAATTTAGAAGCATCATCATTATCACTAACTATATCATTTTATCTTTGGTATCATCATTCCAATTATACTGCAGCAAGAAATCTCTGAGTGAGGGTGAGAATTGCATTTTTAAAGACAACATGGTACTATTTATGTTCCATAAACTAGTTAAACCACTGCTTAACTTAATTCATGCTATGGTGTGACCATGATTTTCTTCCTCAGGTTTGTATGTTGAAAGGTTTGTCTTGGTGCTATAGTACAGAGATGATAGCACCTTTAAGAGGTAAGAGCTAATGGGAGGTACTTAGGTCTTTGGGGCACTGCACTTGCAAGGGATGAATTCCTGTCTCTTGTGGGAGTTAGTTTTAGTAAGAGTAATTATTACACAAAAGCTAAGATAATTGTGTATTACTAGTTCTATTAGTTCTTGGAACAAATCAGTTAACATTCATAGGATTAGATCAATTTTGCATGTTTGTATCTGGTAATCCGAGTAACTCTTTTGAAGAAAACTATACAAAATAACAACCTTTGGTATGTTCCTACCACCTTGTTTTGAAAGCCTATATTGTTATTATTTTGGACTCTGTTACTATTATTTATTTGTCTTTTTTTTCTTATTTTTCTTCTGTTTTGTTTTGTTATTCTGCCTAACATAGAAAGGATAGATGTACATGTATAGGCTTATACATGCCTAGAACTACTCCTAAAGAGTTTACATGAACTGATTTTATTAAAGGTGATGGTATGAACAGCTACTGCAAAGAAAATGAGACATTATGGTAGCCATTGCTAATTTATTATCATCATGTTTTGAAATCCAATAATGATTTATTCTTTGATTTGATTGGTTTTAGTCAGTTCTCTATTATTTGATTGTAATATGTAAGAAGGTATGGACAGCTATCTTGAAGAAAACAAGAGACATTATGGTAGCCATTGGTGATTCCTTATTGTTTGGTTTGAAAATCTGTAATGCTTTCATTCTTTTGTTTTGATTGGTGTCATACTATTCTGTTTTGTTTGAGTTTATTGTGTGTGAAAGTATGAACAACTATTTCGAAGAAAACAAGAGACATGATGGTAGCCATTGTTGATTTCCTGTTGTCTTGTTTTGAAGTCTTATATTGCTGGCATTGTTCTGTTCTGATCTGCTTTGTTCTGTTCTACTCTGTTTGGTTTCGTTCCATTTCATTCTCTTTACAATAAAAAAATATTACTACCATTATAAAAAAAAAAGCAGGACTGATCTCTCCCACTCTCTTATTTTGTGATTGCCTCCTGTCTCATCATATGGTTGTTCTTTTGAGTACTCCTCCCAATTTGATGTTATCCACCAAGATACTGGAGAACAAAGAAAAGGGGTGAGCTGATTTTGGACCTTCAGTTTACTAAACTGTGAACTAAATAAACGAGTTTGCAGTATGAAGTATCCAGGCTTGGGCAACAATCCAGGCTTGTTATGACAACAGAAAATGGACTAATATGACACCTGAGTGTCTATTTCAAAAAGTATACTAAGGAGACACTCAAGTTTCTATAATTTTTTTATTCTCTTATGCTAATAAATTCTGGGGAAAAGTATTCATCAATGAATTCAGTGGAATGCTTGAGATAATGAGCCAGGAATTAGGCCAGTGACACAGCAGAAGTGCATGGTCATGGAAGTTCGTGAAAGGTACATCTAGTTGCAGTTTTGTGGTACAGATATCATTGTACTTTTTGGAAGTGAACATTTTAGAATAACTTAGGGAAAGAATGATATCAGCTAGTCCTTGAGAAATTTAGTTCATGATTCTGGCAGAGCAGTAAATGGGCAGTTCCAACTCCTTGAAATTTAGGATGGTTAATCTCCACTGTTACATGGACCAACTTGAGAGATTTCAAAAAGGATTAGTAAAGCACATTTTGAGCAGTGTCTGGGTGACCCTGCAGATTATATCTGATGTGTGGATCCTCCTCTGTGGCTTTTACCTTCTTTCTTGTCAAGGTAAAGCCTCAGTTGCCAGGTGTTGAGCAGCTTTTCTCATCTGTATCGTTTTGCCATTCTTTTCTGATTTGGAACCAAGCAGTTGTGGACTGAAACCTCTGAAACTGTGGGGCAAAATATACCTTGCTCTTTTAAATTGTGCATGTCAAGCACTTGGTGCCAATAAATTCAAGCTACCTCATATAAAACTCATTTCTGAAAAACATCCACAGCTGTCCAAAACTAAAGAAAACTTGTACAGTGGGACGACTTGAAGGATAGGGTAGTTCAGGGGAGATAAAATAAAACTGCAATGAGTATCAATAAAAAAGAGCATGATAGAGGAAAACAAAAAAATCTGGTATTTAAACTCATAATCCTGTTGGTTAACAATTCTTAACAGTTTTAAAGTTCATATCCATGCTAATTGCAGTTTATATATGCTTCATTTTATTTTGTCATCACAGAACATTTATGAGGTAAGTTTGACAGGAGTTGTTTACTAATTTTATTAATAAACAATAGAAATGTAAGTTACTATTCCTGCATTTCTTGCCAGTGATGAAATATCTTACTATTCCTGGATAACTATAACTTAATAAACAAAAAGTATTAGCTAGAAGTTACACTCATATTAAAGATAACACGTCTAAAGTGTTGTGAAATCACTGTTTCCACATTTATTTTACCAAATGAGTGAGATATAACATCTTGAAAGCCAATATTGTAGAACATAGTTTTATTTAATATAGTTGACTAACTAAATAACAAAATGTTTACATTCAAAATGATGAACAATCATAACACATATCTTGAGAAAAAAATGGTGATAAGATATTCAGTATTGACTTGAATAATACTAAGCTGGATATATGTTGTAGCATAAGAGTATCTGTGTTCAAGTTCAGTAATGTACTTCTAGTCTAAAAACATCTCCTTTACTTGCTTGTTTCATCCATGCTTTTTCATTTTAGGTTTCTTATTATTAGGTTATAAATGTTCACATAAAATTGTCTGAAGTTGTAGAGTTGCAGCAGATATTATGTGAACCTACAGGAATTTCCGTATGCTGCTAAGAGTATATCATCGCTTTTCTTTCTATAATGCCACAAATGATTTTGGTGGAGATGAGTCATAGTAACCATGAAGAACTAGATATTGAACTTTGTAAAAGTACAAGCACGGACCTCACTGACAGGCAGTTCATCATGCCTCTACATTAAGGTATTAATTTCAATTTCAATCTTCCTGTAAAACAAAAAGGAAGAATTTTTGATTATGGAGTAATGGTTTTATTGAAGTGACATAAATTATAGTTGAAGACATTAAAGTTACACACTAAAGGCTTCTTCTCACTCTTTCAGAGCACACTTTTTTTTAAAGCAGAGTCTTGGATCCTTCCAGTAAAAAAATACATTTTTAAAAACCAGATGTTGTACTTTCAGTAGAGAACTGCTGCAACATTCTTTAACCAAAAATTTGTCATGGTAATTTATTCCACAAGATTACCAATATTTCCTAGTAGTTGATATGTTACTTTCTCCTCTCTCATGACATATTTTCTTTGGGTATATCTTTGAAGACCTCTTCAGACTGATATCAATGGTGATACTTCTGAGAACCACTAAAGCCCTTCATAAGCAATCACAAACCAAATCAAGTGTTATTCAAAATCAAATACCTGACAAAATAAGGTTGTATTATTTTGCCTTTCTTTATAATAACAGATCTCATGTGAATTATTTCAGAATTCCTTTAACACATTACTTATTTTGTTGAGAATTAATTCCATACTAAAGTCTATTTTAGTTTTAGAGTTATAATTCTGATATGGCAATGCTATTTTTTTGAGTGAGATGTGGATAATGTTTAGGGTGAGAAAAAAGTCAATAAATATACAGTGCTTTCATACTGGATCATCTGAGAAAGACACAGGGAAATGTACCTGGAGTAGATAACAGGGACATTGTGGCTCCAGAGATGCATTGAGGAAGTAATAACATCAGAGTTGGTAAGCAACATTGGCATCATCTTGAAGCTGTTGAATTGTTATTTCCTGGTTCCTTGTTATTTTTAAAAGATCTTTCCATTCACAATTGCTAGCTGCCATCATGTCTTCATGGACTGAAAGTCTATCTTCAGTCTCTTTTCAAATGGTTTTGCCAGCTTTCAATTGACATTTTAACTTCCTGGATATCTTTTTGAATCTGTTTCTTGCATTGTAATTCTTTTCTATATTGTTCATTCAAATTTTCCATCATTATCTTATGTTCCTCCTTTTTATCTATGTCTTCTTTAGATATGCTGAGCAATTCTTTCATTATGTTTTTCATTTCTTCTTTTACCTGAGACATCATTTCTGATCTGTTTACTTTTACAGTCTCATGAAGTTGTTTCTTTACTTCAGTTGGTATCCTCTTGGAGATTTCAGGTGTATGACTTCCATTTTCTTCTTTGACTGTATCTCCCAGACTTGTTCTGTATGGGCTGGAGGTCTGAGATTGCCTTTTGCTCCTTTGTCTTGTCCTTCTCCTGGGTTCCTCCCAACAAGCTGGTTGTGGGGTCCCAGGCACTTCCCACATTGGCTGCTCCTCCAAGGTGCAGGGGAATGGGACAGGCACCTGGGTTCCTCTGGCCCCAGGTTTACAGGGAGGTAACAGGGTGTGGGGCAGGCTTCTCCAGACCAGTGCAGCTATACTGGGGCTTCCCTGATGGCCACAGCTGCATGGTGGTGGGGCTGCCTCTCTCAGCCTGGCTGTCTACACTGGGACTCCCACAATGGTAGCAGGCACACAGGGGTGTGTTTATCTGATTTTCCTGGTGGGTGATGGCTCCCCAAAGAAGCAAAGGCCTCCAGTGATGGCCAGTAGGCGCATGGGGCTTACCTGGCTGCATGTCCCTGCTTCTGCTGGCTGCCTGCAGGAAGCAGCCTTCTGGTGGTGGGGGTCAGCAGGCAGAGGCGGATCTTTTGGTTCTCTCTGCCCACGCTGGCTGCCCACTAGAAGTAGCCTTCCTGGGGCAGGGAGTGGCAAGCAGAGGCGGGTCTCATTTAAAGCCATTTTTAACCACATCTAATTTTTCCTCTCACTCAGGAAATATAAAAGATAAATTGATCAGAAAAGTCATTGTTTTATAAATTTTTAATCATTTCCTCATTCCTGGAACATAGTAAACATATACAATTTTAAGGGAGGAGCTGTTTCTCTTGGCTCAAGGTTTCAATGCATGGTTTGCTGGCTCTAAAATATGGTGAAGGGAAAAGTAAGTGCTCAACACAAGGCAGCCAAGAATCAGAGAGTACAGAGGGAGGTGACAGGAGCAAAAATATACCCTTCCAAGTCACGACCCCAGTGACTCAACTCCCACCAGACCTCACTTCCTAACAGCACATTCTGCTAGAAGTCTTCAAGGCATCAGTCTACCGATGTGTACAGCCTCGTCGTGATCCAATCACTTTTAACACATGTAATAATTTTTGGGCACATTTCAGATTCAAATCATAACAATGAGAATACTAAGAATATGTAATTCAGAGATTTAAAATGTCTGAGAAAAATAGAGAAAAAATAACTATCTTTTCTTTTAAAATGTGAACAAATAAATTTGAATAATAGCTTTTATTTTATAATTACAAGATAAGAAATAAAGAATCTTTGTTCTACATGAAAAAGTTTTCTAAAATGGTATCACAGTTTTCTAATAAATATTAGATTTATAAATGGCATCTTATTATATTTTTATGTAATATTTTTATGAATATGTAAACATTTGCACTTTTTGAAATGAGTTAGTAATTTTGATTTAAAGACAACTATGTATGTCCTCTATCACATATATATATGTATGTATATATATATATACATATTTTAAATGGTACTAAAAGTAAACCTCATGATTTAAAGTTCTTAATAATTTTTATTTATAAAAATAGTTTATAAATCCATGCTACAACAGTAGAGTTAACTAAGTTTCATTTTGCCTATTATTGTCTAATTTTTATATAAGAAAATTTAGAATTATAAGTAAAATACTTTAAATTACACAAATTTGATGTATCCCATTTAATATTTTTGGCCACAAGTATATACTCATGGACTATCACAAAACCAAATGAAGAACATTATGAACTCCCAAGATAGTCCTATTTTCTATCTCTTACTTCTTCATATCCTTTAACTAGAAAACTTTTAGTATGCAATCACTGAAAAGAGAAATTAGTTTGCTAGATCTCTATAAAAATAGAATTATGCATTGTATGCTGTGTTGTCTTTATACAACATAGGTTATGTTTTATCATTGAACAAATTATGCTGTGATTCTTCTATATTATAGTATATATCTACAATTTTTTCTTTCCCAGGGCCAAACAGTGTATTATTATGTAGACAAAATACATTTTACTATGCATTGGCCTTAACAGTAATAAGATTAACGGTCTCAGACACCTTTTCCTACAAACTGACAACTAAGTGTCCAGTGTGCCTAGAAAGCATCCCCAAATCCTAAACTCTACATAATTTCCAACTGACTTTGTTACATATCAAAAAAGGATTTGCATAACACTCATATTAATCATCAACAGCTATGAGAAACATTTTTTGATAGCCTTTTCAATAACCCTTGCATAACTTTAAACTTGGTGTCTTAGTTTTTCTAGGTACAGCACCAATGAATGTCTGCTATGGATTCTTCATGGTAAGGGTCTTATCAGGTACTGCAAACAACCAGGAAATAACTGTAAAAACAAAGTTTTCTTCCTTGAATTCATGCCCTTCTAAAAAACAAGGCATAAACGTGTTCAAGTCACTGCCATCCAAAATTTTTGTCAGATGCCATTAACTAGGATTTCTTGGCACATTCTTCTTCCCAACTCAGATATGCTCTACTGAAGTCATATTGAGAAGACACTAACTCCACCCAAAATTTTTTGATCAAGATGATTGGATGAGATTATTTTAGAAGCTTCCTCCAAAAACTCATGCAACAGGACACCAGATTTTCAGGCTTTAATTTTCATCTTTTTGTTCTGTAATTTCCTGTATCTTTTTCTTTTATTACCTACTTTAACTATGCTACTTATATCATTAGTCTCCTTTGAATAAGTCAAAGATCTACATATAAAGAGGAAATTAAAATATACAAATAAATTTACTATTGAATTTCTTTTAGATGCCACACAATTTCATTAGGAATCCATCCATTATAATAGATCAATTGTCTTCCAAATAGGTTTACTCAATTTCTAAGGCATAATTTTAGATTGCCAGCATCATGATGAGTTAGACATTCTGAAATCTAATTATCATATCACTGAAAAATGAAGAAGACCCTTGTTTAGTTTTCATAACTGTTCTTTCACTAACACAGACTTTAAGGAACTTCTGGGAAAGAGGTAACATATGTTAAAAGTTTGTTGTACTTTGGGAGATTTTATAATAAATAGGTATATAAGATTCAAGTCTGAAATTAGTTGACTGTAGTTTATGTCTGCACAAGAAAAAAAATACACTTTCTTGGTGACAAATGAAACAGGCATCAAAACATTTTAATCCAGTTTGGTAAGCCCAGAAATATTTGGCCAAGGATGAGTCATTAGATGGTGTCTAAGGTTCGATACTGGATTTCCAGTGTTGTTTCTTGCTAACATATTGGAAAAATCTGTTATTTTGATAAACATATACTAGCTGTCAGAAGAGTCCTTAATATCACCCAGAGTCTAAGTGTTAAGAGAATTATGACCTTTATATTCATGCCTTCAAGTTACTCCCAGTCCCTGGACCACTGATGACTTTCTATATTTGCTTTTCTGATATATAAGTGAAATTATGCAACATTTAATTATATTTTATAATTATAATATAGTGTGTCATAATTACAATTATAATGTAATCTTTTATATTATCTCACACAATGATTGGGAGACAATCTATATTGCTGTCTGCATTGGTAAACTAAATTTTTTAATATATGAGTGTTATTTTTATGAATGTACTTTCTGTATAGCTCTGAGAGGTTCTCTTCTAATGATTCTTATTTCTTGCTTCCTGCTTTATAAAATACTTTTTATAGCTCTCTAGTCTAATATTGGACATACTGCTTGTCTTAGTCACTTCTCATTGATGCTGCATGATACCTGAAAGGTTTATTTTGGCTAACACACTGTAGAGGTTTCAGTGCAGTCTCAGGTGGTGCCAAGGTCAGATGACAGGTCAAACAGGCATGGTGCAAGAAAGATGCTCATGGCATAGTGGAAGCAAAGGGACTATTATCTGAAATGAAAGTTTACAGTTTTTCAGTCTTGATTCTGGGAGGGGAGGGATGTGGCAGATTACTATCATGTCCTTAGCCATTATTTTCCATTTTCTGATCCAAAGTACTTGGTTTTTTTTTTAGTGCTAATCTCAGCAACCAAACTTTCCTCTGTTTCCTCTTTGTGGGCCATATCTTTCTGGAAAAAATGAAAACTTTTGAAATGGGTTTTTTGCTCTTGATTTTCACTATTAACCTGGCTAAAAGCCCACATGATATCCATGCCAAAGCTCCAATATTTGGCTGATTTCAGATTTCCTACACCAGATTAATTAGTTTGCCTTCCTTAATCTTCATCTCCTGTAAAGTCTCAAGACACAAACAAAATGCAGAAAGCTTTTCAAGTCAGAGCATAACACACACATGGTGTTGCGTACAACTGCCAATTTCATCATTCTTCCCAATTGAAACCTCCTGAGCCTGGTACTTACTATCGCCTTTTTCAGCATTCTGATCTTCTGAGTTCCAAAAGAATCTCCAATTAAGCTAGGCTTACAGTATTCCAGGGCTGCTTCTCCAGCCAGCATCTCTGAAACTTTCTAAATTCCTCCTGAGGAACGAGTTATGCAGGTGTCTTAACCACAAGGTTAAATACAGTCATAATGATGATCCCATTTCTCTAGTACCAAATTTGTCTTAGTCACTTTCTTGTCCATGAGACGCAATACCCAACACCTATAATTTAAATGGGAAATGTTTATTTTGGCTCACAGTTTGTAGAGGTTTCAGTTTATAGTTAGGTACTATCACTTGGATGAACAAAAGCAAATTCTCTTGGGATTAATTGTTATCTGAAGCATTTGGTTATAGTGATGAAAACAGCTACATTTACTTGTTTGTGAAATTCTTCCACTGAAATAATCAATATATTGACACCAATTGCTTCACTTTTCAATTTTGATCAAGAAAATATAAAATAGGAATTAAATTATCATAGTACAATTGAAAAATAATACTATAAAGAATATACACATAAATATCTGGTAGGTTTAGATATTAAATATATGCTTCAAACATTATTTTTAAATTAATTATAAGTTTTGAAGCAGATTTGATGTGTCTTCAGCTTGCTATGTTTTCATTTCTCACATGCAGTGCACCACCGAGCCCTCAATAGCAGATGATAAACATAAAAATCTACTGCAGGCAAACTGGGTTTGCATTTTCAGCTGTCTTGGAAATGAAGATTTATTTTCCTCTCACAAAATATGTACATATACTATTTTTCACCTGTACATTGTTGATAAAACTTATTACAGTATTAAGAAAATATATTTGCTAGATGTAAAATAAATAACTATACAATCATCAAACATAAAAACATAACAAATGTGAGAAAACTAGACCAATTTTCAGTTTTATTGAGGCACTATTTTTATATAAAAAAGAAATTCATTTTTTGGCATGCAGTAGGTTTGAGGAAATTTATAAATTTGTGTAATCCTCAATGCCATCTAACTTCAGAACATTTTTACCATTCTAAAGCAAAGTCTTTTCCAATTTATTTTCTCTTCTTACAAGGAACAGTAAACAGTCTGCTCTCTCTCCCTCTTTCCCTCTCTCTTTCTATCTCTCCAAATTTGCTTTTATTTTTAATATTCCCTACACATGAAATAATGCAAAATATTATTTACCATATCTGCTTTCTGGTACTAACAGTCAGGTTTTCAGCTTCACGCATGTGTGGCATATACCATTACTTTTCTCCTTTTTTCTTGCAAGTTCCTTGTTAATAATTTTCACTTTTAGTTTTCCCATGTCTTTCATAAACCTTTAAAACTTTAAATATCTACTTTACTCCTGAATCCTCTAAGGAGCAACTGACTAACTGCATCAAATATCTCTCATAATTCCACAGTATCACTGGCAGTTACACAAGTAGTGTCACATTCTGCTGCCGTTACCATGCAGGTCTGGAAGGTGTAGTAAAACCTTGGTTTGTGTGCATAAATCATTTGCTTGTGACCCAAATCGCATGCATATGAAAACAAATTTCCAGAAAGAACTAAGGAAACACATGATTTGTTCTACAATTCAAAAATATTCATAGAAAAATGATTACAATAATGTTACATGATACAAAATAATAAAGAAAATAATAAAATAGAAAGAAAAATAAATTAACCTGCATTTACCTATGAAAAAAACTTTGTGGTTATCTGAGGAAGACAAGAGAAAGGAGAGTTAGTGCATAGGATGACTTTCATCGTCCTTAATGGAATCACTGCTATCTATGTGTTCAAAGAAATCTTTATCATTTCATGCTGCTTTAAGAACGAATCTATCCAATGGCACTTGCTTTTGCCTACTTTTGAAGATTTCATGGAAATGTGGCATTACATTGTTGTTAAACAGATTGATCACTCAAACTGCTACACACTTATTAAGGTGGTCCTTTTCTGGAAAATTTTGCACACTTTATACATCTCCCTAATCTCATTTGAAGTGAGGGATTCCTCTACCTTTTTTTTATCCTCTGTTATGGTTGATACACTGTATCAACTTGAGCAGTCTGGAAGTTTAACTGAGAGACTCAGCAGGGAGCCAGGGTTCTTACTTTGTAAATATCCTCATCCTGTACAGGGGAGGGCAAGGACATTTTGTGAGTGTTACACCCACCCTGAAACAAGGGGTGGTGGCCTGTGTACAATATAAGGGAGGAGAGAAGGCTTGCTTTTTTTCTTTTGCTCTGGTTGCTGCCTTGAAGTGTTGCCTCAGTGCCAAGCCACTCTGCCTTGGAGCCAGCTGATTATGCACTGAAACCTCCAGAAACTGTAAACTAAATAAATCTTTCCTTGCTTCACTTTGGGTGTCAGGTGTTTTGTCCCAGCAAGGAGAGAAAAATAACCAACACATTCTCCCTCTCCACAGACAAGATCTTTTCCATAACTGTGTGGTTACTTTTCCTTTCATTGTTGAGACAAAATACCTGACACACAAAATTAAGGAAGGAAAGGTTTATTTAGCTCACAGTTTGTGAAGGTGTCAGCTCATAATCTGCAGGCTCCAAGGCATGGCACAGTGGCAACAGTTCATGGCAGTGGAAAACAGTAAAGCAACAAGATCAAAAAGGGAGGAGCTGGAGAAGACTCCTTGTGTCCATTATACTGTATGCATGCTACCCACCCTAGGGTGAGTGTGGCATTCATGCCCGTAATCCCAGCATTGGCTGGTGAATCAATCACAAACTCTAGAAGCCTGCCCCCATGGCTGAATGAAGTTTTAGGGGTATATCCAGATGCAAATCATAACAATAACCTTTCTCTGTTGGGATAAGATGAGCACTCACAATCCCGCAGAGATAAGGAGAAAGAGATAGAGCTAGAGAGAGAGAGATTTTTGAGGGAAAGATATTTTGAGAGAGAGAAAGGTTTTGAGAGAGAGAGAGAGAGAAGAGAGGGAGAGGAAACATTGGTTCAGTTGTGCTCATGTGACATTTGACATCACATATTACTCATAGTGCAAGACGTCACTTGTTTATCAAGTTAAAATGTATGAGAAATGTTTGCTCATCTTAGCAAACACTTATGGAAAAAGTTACTTGCAATCCAAAGTTTTACTGTATTTTCCATCTGAAAAGTGACATGTCTTCCTTCAAATTCCGCTGCGCATAAAGTGAGAATTTGTTTCTCAGTACATGTTCTGTACAAATTTGTAGATCATGGTAAATGTTAAGAGTAAAAGACATGGTCTTCAACATTTGTCCCACACTGTTCAGTGTTACTATTAATCAACCTTAATTTAGATTGAAAATTTTGAACTCTGTACAAAAAGGCATCAAATGCAACTGTTCTACTCAAACCTTTTGGTCTGATTAATCCAAGCTTAATATCCTGGCTTATTCACTCTTCCAGAGCTGAAACACATTAGCCAAAAAGTATGTTTTAAATGAGAGAGGCTTACTTTGGCTCATGGTTGTAATCTACAGTCAGCTGGCTCCAAAGCAGAAGCGGTGTGGAGAAAAGATTTGACAGAAGAAGTCTGCTTGTGTCGTGGTGTCCAGCAACCAGGGAGAGCAGGGAAGATCTTGGAGTCAGATGAACCCCTCCAGGTCACATTGCCAGTGACTCACCTCCAACCAGACAGTACCTCCTAACAGCAGATCAACTCCAGCACCTCCTAGTCCAATCAACTTCCAAACATATTAGGCTTTTAGGACTATTTTAGAAGTGAACCATAACATGTTCTAACTTGATAGCTAGTTCAACGCACTTGTCTCGTTAGGTTTATTATAATCTGTGTTGTTGCTATTGTATCTTTTCATATTTTAGAACTGCAAATCATTTACATAATATATAAATTGACTATTTTTAGATTAATGCTACTGTGTAACAATGACTACAATAATCTCTCATTTATCGAATTATATTTTTGTTAGCCTTTTAGGATTTTGCATGTCAACACTCATAGATATGTATATTAATGTATTGATCTACTCAGGGTAGAGTAGGAGAGGCAGGCTAGAGGTACACAGGACTTTATTGTTTTACATAAGAAGAAAAGGAAAAACAAAGCAAGATGAGGAAAAGGAGATACGTGAGGGATCTTGAAGTACATTTTTTTTAATTATGAGGAGTAGCTTGGCATATGCTCCTGCTTTGCATCCCCATTGTGAGACAATATCGCCTTTGTATTTGAAAATAGCTCAGGTTGGCTTATAAAGTCTATCTCCTAGAATATTTTCAAGTACTAGGAAACCAGTAGAGTTATGAAATCTTATGTCTAGCTGATTTTTCTAACAAAAACAAGAAAAAAGGAAGTATATGAGCATCACTTTTGCTCCCTGCTTGTCAGTCAAAAGAAAAGCAAATGAGTTTATTGTGCTGAGAAAGCTATCACTCAACAAAGTAGCTTTGGGTTACCATTAAACTTGGGACTGTGCAAATTATTTCTTGCAAGTCACAAAAGGATGCTAATGAGTATCATGGTGAGAAACCTCTATTGCTCATCATGCGGTTTCAAAGCTAACATTAATCCAGAGGCTGTGTGAAAGCTGCTCACTGAACACAAAAGCCTTCATTTTTTTAAAATTTTTTGTCACTGTATTTTGTATTTGGGACACAGAAACACAGTATGCATCCACTAAAGTATTCTGTATTAGGCAGGAACAATAAGAACAATATTGTGGAAAAAGGAGCAAGTAGGATTAAAGAAATCCAAGATTTTTAAAATCCTCCAAATCAACCCAGATATAACAACAATTAGAAAAAAAGGAAATGCATTGTGTGACTTGGACATAATGATAAAAATGAAATGAATAAAATGCAAATTAAGGATTCTAAGATAATAGTCTGCTACCATAAAATACATAGCTTTCTCATTCTCACTCTTTAAATTGTTGAAATTACAATTAGCTGGCTATCAAAGACATGATTCCATCTCCTTTTGCATACTATAAAAAATGAAAATAAAATGAAGAGACGGATAGTTTCGTTTCTGTGGGCCATTTGTTGGATTCCTCATTTCAAATCCCACAATCTTCATTTTATATTTTAAGAATATCTTAATAGAGTCCAATTTAGAAAATTTTGGATACAAGAAACAATTTAATTTAAAGCAGTATAATAAGAGAGGAAGATTTTATTACATGAGATAGGATAACTCAGAATCAAAAGACATTTGAAGGGGAAAGCAATCCTTGCAATATATATCAATTCCAGAAATATTTATAGGACAATTTGATGGACATTTGTGCTAATTCTATTTATTCACAGGTTAGTAATGGACGCCAGTTTTTTTTCCTTGAAGAGAAATATTCTGTGCATTCATTAATTTGTGTCTAAAGTTTCAAATATTAAGAATACCACAAAATTCCAGAAACTGGGTACTGCAAAGTCGTTCCCACTTCTACACTGCGTGACTGTTCTTGTATCACCAATGTTATATGCTTTTCCATATGGCTTCCTTGAGCTCTGAGCAAAAAGTGGACAAATTCCCAGCCAGTTATTTTTTACAGTAATGAAGAAAGAGCTTTGATGAATGGCAAAAATCACTGCTGTGCTTACATGGTTAACATCACATCTCATTGCATTTGTTCCAGGTCGTAACTTAATCTCCTGTTTTACAGGTGTCTTCTCTGGTTATTATTACTTAATTGAAGGAAATTTCAGTTTAAAGATCCCCAAATTGGACTCTAAAATATTCCAGATTGTGTCTATTTCTCAGGAATTGATGATAGCAATGAATAAACTCTTGGCAATGGTGAAATTTTAAGAAGACAGGAACTCATTAAATTGAATAAAAATACTTATGCTGTGTCTCCTTTCAGTTTTATCATTTGCTTTGACAAAATTACTTACCACAGACTAACGTTAAAGATGTTCAAAAAACTCCTTCAAGATTAACTAATGAAGTTGAAAGGAGGTTTAATAGCTTCAAAAGATAAGAAAACATATTAGTCTTTTATTTTCTTAAATCACAATTTTCTAAGGCATATAATAAATGTTTTATTTCATATTTTTAAACTACCTTCTGGTAACCTTTTGGTTAACTATTGTGAGCCTAACAAGGGGTCTGTCTTCCATTTTACATTGGGATCACTAAATTATGATTTCTCAAGAACAGTAATTTCTATATGAATAGATACTGAAAATATTCAATAATAATAGCAAAATCAGTTTGTATGACTTCCATCTTTTTTTAGAACAAAGATTCAATGGACAATTTTTGGAGGATTAATTATAAAACATGTAAGAGGAAATGTAGTTGAGCTTCTGAAGTGGTATAATCTGAATCTGATTGCTACTTCTTACAAAACACAGAATTCTGAGAGATTTATTCACACTTTCTCTCCTAAAAACAGAGAATACTATTATTCTTTAAGAATAATAAACTGTTTCATAAAATAAAAATTTTAGTGTTGCATCTGGAATAACAAGACCAATTCATCTTCACATATTTAAGCTTTCCTAAAAATTCTATTTTAAGTAAAGTATTTACAAGCTCTTAATCAATGATTGTCATTTCAAACCTGAAACTTTCATTGCAACATAAATCAACTTTTCTTGTACATTAACATTTAATGTACTTAGATCTAGCCCACAGAAACCACTAATCCTGCCACAGAATGTAGGCAGGGTAGATTTTGTGAGAACAAACACTAAAATATATTTAACTGAAGAATGTGTAGGTGTTTAGAGTACGTTTCACTTTATATTAATCAATGTAAATAGATATTTCACTCCTCATACTGTCAGATAATACACAACTGGAGAAGCTAAAAATAAAGAAAAACAGAACAACACTGTGGTCCCAATTTTTGCTATCTTTCCTTAAATGTTTAAGAAAATATGTTCTTTCTGAAATTTTAATATAGATAGGAGCTTAATGTAGGCATTGGTCAATATGAGATTTCATGAGAATCTGGACATATGAAATGTTTATTGTATTCCCAAATATTGAGTACGGTGACCCAATTATTATAATCCTATTTTCCATCTTCCTCACAATCCAAAGTTATGTTTATAATCCCATTAAGATGTTACTGGAATCCCGGCAAGTTAATTCCAATCTACCATCTCCAATGCAACCCATCGCAAGAGTAAAGACACCAAGACATATTCAAAGTTAAGGGCAGCCAAGGGGTCCTAAATCCAATCCCTGTGAGGATGTGTGGACAAAGGCCCTGATCCAAGGCCTCTGCCAGAATTTATTACCTTATGAAGAAGCGGGTAGCTTGAGGATGAGTGACAGTGAAGATGGTAGGAACCACATGAGTAACTTGAGCTGGCTAGCCAGGTAGTGAGAAAAGCATCATTCTAAAATGCAGGGAGAATGACATGCAGAAGGATCAATCTGCATAATTCAATTAAGGTAGC
>RJWT010024039.1:0-16595 GCA_004365215.1 Cuniculus paca | reverse complement strand
CTAACAGGGAATAATAAGTAAGTTTCATAGCTAAAGAGCATAATCATGAGATTTGGAAGAGAGTCCAGGAGGTATATAGGGTGAAGATAGCTCTTTTCTGAAATTGTTTTGTTGAAAAAGTGTATTTAGGAAGAAAAAACCTATCTTTCATTGTCCTCAGCAAAAACCATTAGATGCCTGGGACTGAAAAGGTGTTTAGGTATCTCAGGAGCAAAATGGTCAATGCTGATCAGAATTTTTAAAAAATTAAGCCTTGAACCATGTCTGTGAAACCCATAAAAGATTTCACCAAAGAGCAAAAATGGGTTCAATAATAGAGATATATAGATTGGGAACATTTTAAAATGCATTCCTGTTCTATCTTTAACACAACCATTAGCATTGGAAAGGAGTTAAAAGAAGGAAACACTTGGGAGGTAAATAGTTACTTGGAAGGTAAAAAAAAAAAAAGAGAGTAAAAGGTAAGTGGGTATGGGAATATATTTAGTGCAATTTGGAAAAGCTCATCTCTAGGACCTGACTTTTGCCTCTTAGCAGCAATTTTCTTCCCAATTTAGCATTTTACACTTCCCCTTTGTCATCTCAGCCACACTATCCTCTCGCATACCCAGTGTGTGGGTGTGAGTGTTGAAATAATAATTTTAAATGCATTGCCTGGCAACATTTGAAAGCTACTTCTTTTAATGTTGCTATTTTTTAAACCTTTTGTCACTTACAAAATATTAATACATGAGATACAGAACAAGAAAGGGAAATTTTAAATAATCCAAATACTTTTAGAGGTACATTCTCTGTATTAAAAACAAGAACAAAAAAATCACTAAGGCATGAAAAAATGTGAGAAAGGAGTATCAGGAATCAAACACGCCTATGAATTGGGGGTATCTGACATTTCCATCTTCATCAGGAGGGATTCTGTCAAGTAGCAACTCAAACTCTTCATCAGTAATCTCCACACCAAACCTGAAACAAATAGCAGTTAGCATCAGTAACCCCCCAAGTTCACATTTGGGTCACACATACCCACAATACCCTAAGCATATGGCTGCCATTAACGCTTTGTTCCTGCTGCAGTCCTCGAGATCAAGAGCACCACGTGAATATCAGAGGTTAATCAGGGTTTTGATCGCTTCAGCTTTCTTAAAGAAAGAGATTCTACCACAGAATCCCTGCATTGGTGGAGCACAGAAATAGAAATACCAGCATGTTGAATTGTGCATGATTGTCTTCTATAAAAAGTTATTCATTACACTAAAACACTGGCATTGCTTAAACAAGTTAACTCTGAAAGGCCTTTCAATTGGACTGCTTAGCATGAAAGAAAAGGTAGAGAAAAAAGTGCCTTTCAAAAAATAGCATCCTAATGCTCTTGCAAAGCATTTCATAATGGCGTTAAGGACATTTTGCATACAAATATTTAAAAAGTGGCAGTGTTTATTCATCAGCAAGAAAGTGTTTTCATCTCTCAAGAACAATCAAAACATAATCCTTGAATCACTGGCATAAATAAGAATGACTTAAGCACTAATAGTGAACAAGGCGTTCATTCATCATTTTGCAAAGCTGATAAAACCCAGCTGACTTTTGGAAAAGAAGGGAATATATTTTCTTTGGACAGTGCAATGAGAGAATAACATCAAAATTTTTTTCCATTTTCATTATTACTTTGTTGGTAGTTATAAGACAAAACATACAACAACAACACAACAACCATAGACCTCAAAGAATTAAGTTGTCACAAATTTGTATTTCAGCACTACTTGAATCTGAATAGCATCCCTAGGACTTTACAGTTAGGTGTCCTTTATTCATCTGTATAAAATTAGAAAGAAAAAAGAGAGCAGAATCAATTGTTTAATGAGATACCTAAGCATTTTTTAATCTTACTCCCTTTTATTCTCATTTCTATATCATTTTTTATCAATAAACTTACCAGTACTAATGCATAAATCTTTGGTATTTTGCCTGAGGAATGAAAATTAATTCTCAGGTTTTACTTAGTTGTAAACCATTAAACTCAGTACTTAATAAGAAAACAGATTTTTTTAACAGACGTACTTGAAGACATACCATATTAAAAGTCAAAATACCCAAATCTAGTTTATATCCATGATTACATAACTATGTTATTGTGGAGAAATCACTTAAACTTTCATATTTTCATTGTCTCAAGTCCTGAATGATCTGTGAGTTCTCTGTATCCAACTGAGCAGTCACAAGACAGTGTGATGATGAAAGAAAAACTGCTTGAAAATCAAGAAGTATGGTATGAAGAAAGGTGTGTTGTGTATCATTAGTGATGAGTACTGGGGGGGTTAATCCTTAAAAAATACTAGAATAAACTATTTAAACCTAACAGTGACACAGTGGCTCTTTCTTTCAAGAGCCCTTCTTGTAGAAGGCAGTGTGGTACAGTGGTGACAGCACGGCCTTCAGAATAAACGGGCAGCATTCGAGTCCCAGCTCTGCCACATAGCAGCTATACGTAGCCTTGAATGACTTACGTAATTCTCTGAGTCTCAGTTTCCATTTGTATCACAACAAAGGTGGTTTTGAAATTAAATAAGTTACCACATAAATAACATGCACAAGCCTTCTATATTGGGAAAAGGTGGGTGTTTTTGGTACTGGGGACCGAACTTACAACCTCACACTTGCCAGGCAAGCACTTGTGCTGCTGAGCTAAATTCCCAGCCCTTTTTTTCTTTTCTTTTTTTTTTTTTTTTTTTTTGCCGCACCAGGGATTGAACTCACGACCTTGTGCTTGCCATGCAGGTGCTTAGGCCACTGAGCTAGATCCCCGGCCCCTCTTTTTTTTTTTTTAACAGTTAAACTATTTTCATTTTCTTGATGGATGAGGCTTTTCCTAACTACCAAACTTTTCTTCCACTTTCATATTTTAGTCACTATCATATCATATTGCTACTATTTCCTTTACTACCTGTACTATTATCTGAAATTACTGGTTATTGACTATTTGAATTTTTTGTCTCTACTCACTATTTAAGTTATATGAAAAATAGGTACCTTGTCTGTCTTGTTCACCATTGTACCCTTATAACCTATAGCAATGATTGGAAGCTGCTCAAAAACTATTTAATAAATAAACAAATATATATAATTCGTGTCTACTATAAGGATATGCATACTTATAAACAAAGGACTTTCTACTATGTGAGTTAATGCATATTACTTAGCTTTTAGCCTGCCTACAATGTATACAGATTTCAAAACATGTTGTGTGATATAAACATACATAATTTTCTTTGTCAATTAAAGAATAATGAATAATAAGATAAAAAAGAACTTCTCTTTTTTGGTACCAGGGATCAAACTCATGACCTCACGCTTGCCAGGCAAGCACTTGTGGCACTGAGCTAAATCCCCAGTCCCAAAATGAACCTTTTAAAGCTTCCATTCATTACCATTCATTGCCACAGAGAAATCTGGATGACCCCTAACAGTAAAAAATTAAAGCCAGTTATATCTGGTTTGGAATAATTCTATGCTTGTAAGTGTGGACAATTTATATTCACAAAACTAGCCAGACCTCTAATACAATAAGTCCACATTTATTTATTCTCTTATATAATCAACAAATATTTAGGAGCCACCAGCTGTGTCTTTGGCACTACAATAAATTCTTTGGAAGATGATGATGAGACAAACCTTGCTGAATAGCAGGGGAGACAGTAAATGAAAACACTGCACTGAAATGTGATAAAGAAATACAGGATCTTAAGGGAGCTTTTAATGACATGTCCTAAAGTACAAAAGGTGAGGAAAGTCTCCCTAAACTGAGAGGTAGCTAGATAGAGAAAAGACGAGAGAGGTAACAGAAACATTCTCTAAATGACAGGGTCTCAATCTCACTAAGGCCGTAAATTCACCTGGAAGAAAGGAGAGACCAGACATAGAAACATTACAAGTAACTATTTTTAAGAAATATGGACTTTATTCAAAAAGCATGGGAACCATTTGTGGTGGTCGTTTTGATGCATCTACCGGGCTAGGCTAACAGTCTCCAGTTTTTCGATCATACCCTAAGCGTTGCAGGAAATGTGATTAAAGTTCACAGTTAATACTTTAAGTAGAGTAGGCCTATTCGACCAGCTGAAAGGCCTTAAAAGCAGAGATTTCACCTGTGGACAGCAGCGTCAGCCTTTATAAATTTGGGTTAAATGTGGGTATCTGGATGGGACAAACCCAGGAAGAACAGCTGTAGGAGAGTAGAGTCTGACACTATACTGTAGTAGGTTTAAGAAGGGAGTGAAACTGAAACAACGGAAAATGCATACCTTCAAGAAATTTCAAAAAGGAAGCAGAGTCAAGTGATAAAAATGAGCACTGTTAAATGTCTACATGGACAATATCAAGGGCAGAGTTAAAAATAAGGGAGAGGAAAAAGGGAATTACTAGGGGACCCTGTGAAAGACAGATCAAGAAGACAAACAGAAAGGAGGAAGAATATTTTTCACCGAAACAGAGAAATGAAGAAACAACGGGTATGTGGGCTTTGAAGTATCACTAGCTTCCCTTTTCTTAAGTGTAGTATGAGGATTATGTCTAACAGTGCAGTGGAGGAGGAAAGTAAGTATGAGGTATTTTGAAGAAATTGGAAAAGGTGTGTGGCCAGGCATGGTGGCACCTGCCTGTAATCCCAGCAATCGGGAGGCGGAGGCTGGAGGCAGGCTGAGGCTGGAGGATCGTTACAAGTTCAAGACCAGCCTGGGCTACAAAGTGAGCACGTGGTCAGCCTGAACTGCATGAGACCCTGTCTCAAAGACAAAAAAAGAAAAAAAAAGAAAGAAAAAGAAATTGGAAAAGGCTTGAAGTAACCATTGCAGAAAATAGAATATGGAGGTGCCTAAGAAGGATAGCAAGAATTGACAGAATATACTGAGTCCAGGAGAGATTGGTGATTTAAATATATAGTAGTGGCTGGGATATAGCTCAGGCAGCACAGTGCCTGCCTGGCAAGCGCAAGGTTGTGAATTTGATTCCTGGTAAGAAAAAAAAAAAAGAAGATAAATATGTAGTGATCTAAATCTACTAAGTGGTACGATTTTCTCAGCAGCGCTAAGCAGCCTGGGCCCAGACAAAGACAAGATAAGCACTTAGATTTGTCCAGATTTGAAAACCAGCCAGGTAGATATAAGCAAAACACAACAAAGAGAGGGAGCTTAGGGAATTGACCAAAAAAAAAAAAAGCTCACATTAAAAAAAAGGATACAGGCAGTGCTCCATCTTAGAAAGGAAAGAGGTGTATAGCGAAAGAAAGCAAAGCAAACACGTAGGAGACACCAGCTAGGAAAAAACTGATTTTACAGCTATAGTTATTTTGGGACATATCAGTTAGTCTTGGACTTTACTCCAATAATGCTTATGTTCTTGAGCATGCTAGGGACATTTTTCACTTAGAAGGTAGACATACAAATAAAAACTAAAACCTGTGAATTTAGGATGTTTTTAGTACTATGTTAAGCATTGTAAATATGTATTATTCCAATTAAAATAGTCTTATCTCTTTTACTGTGCTAATAGGGTCAGTCAAATTTCTGAGGTGCCTAAAGAAGGCTGGAGAAAAATAGGAAATGGTACTGATATAGGGGAATGAAACTCCCAACCTACTAGATGTTCTGCATGAGTTCGTGTTCTCTAAAATCGGAGAATGAATTTTAGGAACAACGAAGGTTATGAGCAGGATATATTTATTGAGAGAAAGAAAGTTTCTGTCTGAGAGAGAGACAGAGGGGTCCTGAGTGGGTTAGCAAAGATTTTGGTTTCTTGAGAGACTTTTATAGAGTAAAACCACAAGGTGATGTGGGTCCAAGATGGGGAAAACCTGGGAAATGGGCATGAGGCGGGACAGAACTATGGTCAACCAATAAGATTAATTGTCCAGGTAAAATTGACCAACTCAGGGACGAATAGGGAAGCAAGTCACATAACAAGCATTCTTAAGGATCAGTGACTCTGCCTATAGGGGATTGGGATGGGCAAGGTGATCCATACCTATTTGGAATGTCAATCCCTGATATTTCTACTTAGGGTGTGGTTGTATTTGTTTTGCCTTTTGTCTTGAGATCTGGCTTACAGCGGGAGGTGTCTGTCTCTCCCCAAAGTCACAGGACATCTGGTCCTGTGTTTGCTTTCTCAAGGGCCTGGCCCTATCTGACTGCCTATAATACTTCTAACTAACTCAGCTGTCTGTAACAGTACCAAGTAGAAAATATTGTTCCCTTTGAAAGGGCTTCAGAGAAGCAGCATCTTGAGCAGAAAGCCTGATTTCGGTTAAGCCAGACAGTAACGTTTAGAAGTTGAGAGTGGAGCAGAATTTCTTCTTCCCGGACTGGGAGTTCTGACAAGGACAATGGGAGGGTTTCGGAAGAGGAAGAGTTGGTTTGTAAGAAGCCCAGGTGAACATTAGCGTTAAGAACTCTGAGAGGGTATGGGGGGGTTACATCATGGGCAGCATTAAGGAAACTGGGTGTGAGGCCAGGCAGACTTAGTTTCTAAAAGAAGCCTCAACATTAACCATCTAGTCTGGTTTTTCATCTCTCCCCCCACCCCCCACTGCAGGTAATGGGTAAGAAGTAACTTCAGTCCACAGCTACAATAATAATGGCCAATGTTTAATTGCTTACTATATGTCACACTGTGTGTATTAATTTAAGAACAACACTATGAGATAAGCTCTATTACCTCCACTGTACATGAAATCTTACCTAGTTAGTAAACCTGACTTTGAGTCCTGCCCATTAAGCCCATTAACTCTGGTAGACCACATCACCTTGAGATTATATTGCTTTTCCCAGACTACCCTCAAAAAAAGAAACAATATTTAATATTGTAGAGTCTGAACATAAGAGGACTTTAAATAAATGATATTTTAAAACATTTTTTTCAGGAGAGTATGGAAATCAAACTCAGAACCTCATGCTTTCCAGGAATGTGCTGTACCACTGAACTGTATCCCCAGCCCTTAAAAGGGAATTTCTTAGCATGAGTTATAAAGTGAGAAGTCCTGAGTTTGAGTCCTCAGTTCTTTCACTTTGTAGATGTGACACCTTGGTGAATCTCTTAACTATCTCATAGACTGTTTCTTCACTTACAAAACAGTCAAGATATTCACTCTTAATCTACTAACCAGCAGGATTATTGCTAGGGTCAAGCTGGTCAATAAACTTGTCATAAACATATAAAACTTTATTGTAAATTCTACATTCTTGATGTCAGACATTCATAATATTAACAATACAATTGGGTAAAGTTTGCATTCACATGAATGCTAACACCGGAAAAAAAGGGCAGGCTAGTTTCCTCACACTCCCTTTGCATTCCTTGTTCCTCCAGACAGTAAAACTGTTTCTGTAGAACCTGAGTTATTGGGAAGCAAAACAATTAGACGGTAATAGCCCTGACAGGATAAAGCTGGAGATTTGTGCAGTAGAATGAAGAGGAAATGTTTTGATCCTGAGCAGGTGTTCTCCCTAGATTACCAAACCTGCAGCTGATGTTTTAAAAATGTGGCTCCTCCCAGGTGGATAAGCCTTGGGGGCCAGAGGTTCTTCAAGATTCTGAAGCTCACGTGAGATGTTTCCGGAGCAAGTTAGGAAGATTTCCCAAGCATTACAAGACCTGGTGGAAAGCTGACCTTGCAGAATGTTCATTGGCACACAGGAAGGCCCCCTCTTAGTCCAGGGATAGGAGTCTCTTGCTATGATTACGAATAGCCAAGGAGTCTGTGGCTGGTGGTGGATTCCCGTGAGCCCCTGGGAAGGAGGCAGTGAGACACACTGAGGAAAGCATGGGCCAGCAAGGGGCATACTGGGAGGTCGCAGGGTACACTGGGAGACGCTGACCACAGAAGGAAGTAAAGAGAAAGTCTGGGGCCTTTGAGAAGCAAGTGATCAAGAAGCAGTGGGTGTAGCTATCTTAAATTTTTCCTCATATTATCGGTTTTATAGCTGTTTTTGCAAGAATAGATACCTTGAATTGTTTACAGCCAGCATCGCTTCTCCAGTCAGAGATGTCTTCCTGGATGAGTTTCCCTCATACTTCAGTTTGGCCCAGATGGCCCAAAGGGGAACGTTTCCTGTGGCCTCTCACACGGCCCTGGGTGTTAATGATCTCCACCTGTACTGACTTCCTCACCCTGGCCTTGAATTCTTCTCTGGCTTCTAATTTTTTATAATACTATGGAGAGGAATTTTACTTTTACTGAAGTTTTACTTTTTTCAGCCTGAAATGGATAATATAGGCCTTCATGTTTCCAAAATCATATTATAAATCCCAGCATAAAATTTTCCATCTTATATAATTCATTTTATACTTGTATTAATTTGGGAGAGAGCCCCAACTCTAAGCGAATGGATTATTGATGAAGTCCTATTAAATAGAACCCTACCTGACACGGCTTCAACCAGCAAACTAAGTGAAACACAGCTTCTGTGCCATTTTGAACACAGTCAAGGGTTTACACTTATTTGGTGTGGCTGTTACTAAGATGTTACAATGCCCTAGATAGATACTCTTTGCCAGATTTTGCACAGATTTTCCTAAATCAAAAGTAGAATATCCAAACTCCTTGGTGAAATTATCATCATACTCTATTTTTGTATGTAACCTAGTTTAGTCATTCTGAAAGTTACAGCAAATGAATCCATCTGTGCAGATTGTTGTAAATGCTGCTCTTTTGTAAAGATATGATTTAAAATAATTCTGTTAATGTATTTTTACATATTTGTAAAACTTTCTTGCTCTACCTTTCCTGTGTTTTGTGATTCTCCTGTGGGACAAACTGTCTTTATATTAAAGGCAATTCGAGTTGCTTTGTAAGATTTATAAACTATAGTGAAGACCTAAAGGACAGAATTCAAGTTAATGAGAAAAAAATACATAACCATTCAAGCAACAAGAAGTAAATTCATGTTATTATGGATTGTATCATTCTGCTTTAGAGCTAATAAAGTACGTAGCATGCAGTTGTAACCATAATCATGATTTCGTAAAAGTTTATCAATTTTGTCATTTTGAGACTCACCAACATTCTTTAATTGAAATTAAAACTTTTAATTTGGCATTGTTATTTCATAGATGTAGGTAGGGACACATCTGTGTATAGATAATTTTGATGTTGAGTTTTACTACATATTATAAAATTTCTTTTTTCTACTTTATGTGTATGATGTTTCTTTTTTGTAGCATAACTAATTTATTTCCATACTCGTTATTGATTTTTCCTACTGCAAAATGGAAATTATATGAAATTTATTAAATATGTTTCAGTAACAAAAATATAATTCATAACTCCCTTCTTCAGTAATTGTGCCTCCTCTTCTTTCCTTCCTCCCAGGACTATCTACCTTCGGATGCCTGATGCAACTCTCTCCAGATTTTATTCTATACACACACTAAAATATTATTTTAAAACAAGGTTCTATTCTAAAAGTTATTCTGTCATTTTATTTTTTGTCTATATCTAGGTCACTGTGCCCATATTTGTATGATTATTTCTATTTAAATGTATGGAATTTCATTTGTGGATATACGTAACTTATGTGACCAATCTCTACTAATGTTTATACAGGTTATGTCCAGTTTCTCCTTATAACTTAATTCTTGAATTGTGTTTTTTTTGTTTTCCATTGCTACTCATTCCCTTAGCCAAAAAAAGTTTTCTGTGACCCAAGGCCACTTTCTTGCTTATTCCTTTTTCATTTAGTCTGCTTTCCAAAATGTTTTTCTGATTTTCTGCTCTTGTCCTTTCCTTTTGAATCTTCTCTTTTCATTCTCCCATTTTTTTCCCCATTAATGACAAAGGTCCTCTTCACATAAAATCTCTCCCCTTTGGTACCAATGTGCTGTCCTCTCTTCCCTTTCCCAGCGATGAAGAGAAAGAGGCACTGAGTATGAGATCTCTGATAAGAGGCTGCTGCTAGCAGGGAGTCTTGTCAAGATCGCCCTCATTCTGAGCGCTCCATTCCCACATGAACGACAATGAATGGAGATTGCACCCGCCCACCCCACATTGTTCAAGTTGTCCTTTGCCCTTTCCATCAAATCTTGGCACCCAGGAGACAGCAGAACATGTTCTGAATTCAACCCTGGGGAGCCACCAATCAATATCACTTGACTCTTCTTACCCATTAGTTGTTCTCTTTCTATGCCTGATGTGAGCAATGCCTAAGCTATTCTTTGTCATGGCCCCTTCTCAGTTGGCCCAGCTAACCTCTATGGGGTGGGATGGCTATCTCCAGCCCCTAGGCAGTGCCACAGGCGGAGGAGTGGAGTACAGACAAAGTGCAAGGCTAAGTCCTGGGACAGAGACTCTCACTGCTTCAGCCATAGGCCCAGACTCTGTAGGCTCAGAGTAAGTGGATTTTAGCTCTGTGATCTTAGATATCTAATATTAAGAGTATTAACCATCTGCGTAACTCATAGAATACTGAAAGAATGGAAATTTATAAAATACTTGGAAAATAAGATTCCAAAGAAACAGTGTATTTTTTTGTAAGACACTTTTTCCTTTTTTGGTACATATGTCTTATCTGACTTTCTTTTTTTAATGTATGCAACCCATTTTTGTTTATTCCCTGCCATATTTATGTATTCCTCCCCATAAATTAGTTCTTATTCATGAAGCAAAGACAAATATTTATATTTATCTCTAATAAGAGCTTCTTTTTGTTAAGTGTCTTTGGGAGTGGAAAGGGTAAGTTCAGAAAGGAAGAAACAAATAACTTTTGTCCTTTTTTTGAATTCTAATTTTTTAAAATATTGCTCAAATTTCTTTTATATCTGACATAGCCTTTGTAGTGATTTTAAGATTATTGAGATGTTAATTCTAGGTAACAACAATCAATATATGTTTTATAGGGAAACTAAATTCCTGCCTGACTGTTAGGAACTTAGAAAATTACAGTAATTCTTTTAAGTCATCGATGTAAATTGGTCAGGAACCAGGTCACTTAAACAACTCAGTGTTCAATTGATTTTGGGTCAGTGTCTTCCTCTGTCTGTATTTGAATATTCCAACTTCAACATTTAATCAATATATTAAAGCTTTGGTACCAAATGCCAATTACCTTTAGTAATCAAATAGCAGATTTTGGAAGTGGTAGAACAAGTAAGAATATGACACAAACTCTTTTGAATATAGAGGAGTTTTTTTTTAGATTTAAAAATAAGGAACATTTTGGGATTTTAAATGCAATAAAATATCAGAAAATTATACATTTATCTGCTGTCATAATTTATGGTAATAGAAGATACAGAGGAATTCTTTTTTTTACTATCATGATATTTTTCCTGTATTGGGATTGAACCCAGAGCCTCACACGTAGTAGGAAGCGCATTATAACTGAGCTGCACACCCCAAACCATAACTGTTGTAAAATACTTTTTGCAGGGGACAAAAAGGGCAGCCTTGGCCTACAGGGAAGCATTCCTTTTTTCCTTGGTTGAAAACAGCTCTTTTCTAAGTACATGTTACTATCACCTCCTCTCTAATTCAGTTCTTCCTTTCAAACTGCACTTTAATACCGTACCAATGAATTCCAAAAGTAAATTATTGTTTTGGTCTTTGATTTTTTTAAAGAAGGAAACACAGGGCTGGGGATCTAGCTCAGCGGTCTAAGCACCTGTCCGGCAAGCGCAAAGTCATGAGTTCAATCCCCCGTGCCGCAAAAAAATAAAGAAGGAAACACAAATTTGCCTCTTTATTAATAGCATATAACTTTTTAATAGACCATACAAACCTCTTCACACATCTCAGTCTAACAAAGGGACTCACAAAGGGATAATTTAACTATAATAAAGGAAGATCCAAAGATTCAGGATTCAGTAGAATTATGCAACAGCAGACAGCACTGCTGATTAAAGTGATCATGGCTTAATGATCCCACTGAGCAGTTCATTTGTGCTGTATAAAAGACTAGATTCAGGCCATCAAGTAGAAGGCAAAGTCTTAGCAAACTGTGTACTAATAATATAAAATCACCGGTGTACCAAACTTATACTTTAACTGAAGAAATTTCATACCTGCCAAGGTGGGGAATAACAATGTAATCAAGATTTAAAAAGGGAAGTCGAGTATAATGCTAATCACTGGGACAAGTTTCCAAATAGCTATATGACTTTTGTGAGACCTGACAGTGCTGGTACCAGCAAAAGAATTGGTTGAATATAAAATTTCAGGTGAGACCTTAGCGTAATTAAAGTTTGTGGATGTCGCTCTCCATAAACTTTAATTTTTTTTAACAAAAAGAAGATCTTATGAAATTCTGACAGAGTATGATAAGCTGAATGGTCTGCTAACTGATCAGATTATCCGAAGCTGTTACACTTCTGAATCTGTGTTTATGTTGGTACAGTTTGGTACCCTGGACACTCCAGAATTAACCAGTTGATCTAGGGCAGCGATGGTGAACCTTTTAGAGATTTCAGTGGTACAAACAGCCTGCTACAGCATGCATCCACAGGGGAGTAGCAGCCAGAAGCATGAGGAACACTTGCCAAAATATGTTTCAGACCTACTGTGTTTCTCCAACCTCTCTCCTCAGGCTCTACTCCTCCTGTAGCTGTCAAAATCTGCATTCCATATATCTAAAAGCAAATGGATCTAAAACATACAGAATGTTAATGAAAAGCACAAGCTTGGCAGTCAGGCAGATTAGCTTGGAATCCCAGCGCAAGTGCCTCTGAGTCATGTAATCTTGGGCCAGGTGTTTAATGTCTCTGAACCTCATTTTCCTCATTTGAATATCTGAATAACAAGAACAGAACCATTTCCTTCACAGAGTTGCTATGATGATTATTTTAACACAGTATCTGAAATATAGCAGCCAAAGGAGTGTAGCTAAGTTCCTTAGTGGTCTTTTGTATCTGCTAAATCAAGAAAGAATAGCATGTGGAATTCATAACTAATCCTTGAAGAGTATGCAGCATGCATGCAGCCTTCCCACCAAAGGACTTTGTTAATGATGACACATAGAAAACTATCACTACAGGATTAATATACCGTATTTCATTTTAAAATTAAGATTTGTAAGTTAATACTTCCCTGGAATTCATTAGTTACCTATTGGATAACATTTGTAGAATTTTTGAATGGCAGTGAAATAACTATAAAAGTAGTTGGAGTTCACACATAATTTTAAAATGTACCCATTTTTAGTTTCATCAGAATTAAAGTTTCTAGAGCCAAGGATACAGGTCAGTGGAATAGCATTTACCTAGCATGAGCAAGGCCGAGCTCTATCCCCAGTACTATAAAAATAAAAAAGTAAAGCTTCTGAAGCTTTTCAGACGATACTATTAAGAAATGAAAGGTTTTGTGGAAATGGGAAGGATATCTGAGATGGGGGAGATGGGAGGGAGGGGGAAGGAAAAAAGATCAAGATGAGTTATGTATATGTACAAATTCCCCGTGATTAACGCACTAATTCAGATTAAAATCAGATTATTTATACTAATAAAAAGAGGGAAGAAGAAAAACAATGAGAAGTGTCCGGCATGTCCATGCGGTATGTGTCTGTAATCTTAGCTACTTGAGAGGCTGAGGTAGGAGAATAGCAAGATGAAGGTTGGCCAGGGTAACTTAATGAGACCTGTCTCAAAACAAAAAATACATGGCTAGGGACAAAGCTCAGTGGCACAGCACCTGTCTGGCAAGCATGAGGTCGTGAGTTCGATCCTTAGTACCAAAAAAAAAAAACAATTAATGAAGACATACATCTATACAAAGATGCACACGTGAATGTTCAGAGCAGTTTTCTCCAAAGAAGCCCAAAACTACTAACAATGTAAATATTCCACAGGTGACAAATTATGGCACAAACCATGGAGTGAATTACTACCTAGTGTTAACAAACTACTGACAGGCCATGAAAAAAATCTCAAAAACATGCTAAATAAAAGACAACAAGTAATATATATTGCAGGATTCCATGCATTCACAAAGTTCTAAAAAACAGACAAACAAAAAGAAACCCCAATGACAAACTCAGAACATTAAGATTTAGGTGAGCTTCTCTGGTGCGCATTGTTATACACAAATACTTAGAAATAACCGGTCTGGACTCCATGGGGAGGTGTAATCAGAGGCTCCACGTTTATTACTTTCCTTGGATTCTGCCCTACGCATTTCTTCTCTTGGCTGATTTTAATCTGTAACCTTTGCTTGTAATAAATTATAACTGTGAGAATAAGAAAGTTTAGTGAGCTTTGCATGTCTTTCTGTGAATTACTGAACATGAGGATGGTCGTGGGACCAACTCCTTCTCTTTCAAAGTTTCAACTGGAGTCACAAGTGCAGATGTTTTGTGGGGAACCGTGTTTCCTCTACCTTTGTGGTGCACTATGATAGGGGTGTGTGTGTGTGTGTGTGTGTAAGTACAATACCCCCAATACAACACTGTACTTTTAATGTTAGGAAAGAAATAGGCTATTTTGGAAACCATGTTAAATGTTTTATACGCCAAAGAAAGGTACAAATAGGCCCACAAAAACTTAGCAAAAATTTTGAAATAATGGGTACCAACAAATTAAGAAGTATTATCTAGGTTAAGTGGGATGAGATGAACAAACCAGGCTGCCATTTATTATTCACTATAGATAATTAGGTGGAATGATTATTGATCATTTTTGTCTTTTTCTGTGTTTTAGAATTTTTCAAGTTAATGAACAAATAAATGTGTATTAGGAAAATTTATAAATTTTCACTTTACTGGGAATTCCTACTTCCAGTTAAGAAAATAAAACAAACACAGAAGAGAATGAAGTACTTTTTTTTGAGACAGGGTTTTGCTATGAACTTCATTCTGGCCTTGAACTCAGGTTGTAGCCTAGGCTGGTCTCAACTCACAGTAATCCTGTGTTGACCTCCAGGAGAATGAAGTACATTGAAGATTTTGGTTGTTTTTATTTGGTTTTTGTTTGTTTGTTTTTGTTTTTGTTTTTGGTGGTGCTGGGCTTAGAAACCAAAGCTTTTTGTTAGGCAAAAGTTCTACCACTACCCTATACTATCTACCATCAGTGAATTTATTTCCAAGACTCCATGAATGTTATTGTAATTCTTCCTACAGCCAGTTGTGTAATGCTTTTCCTCCTTTTCATTTTCTTTTTCTTTGCATAAGCATATTGAGCAGCTGGTAGTTTTCAGGCTTTCAGCTGGGTCGGTTTAGCAAGACAGTAGTTTAGCAATATCTACTTTCCAGCAGCCTGCCCCCAGCTGTAACAACAAAGAATATCCGAAACATTGCCAAATATCCTCAAGGCAAAATTTCCCCTTACTGGGAATTACCATTCTACAGAAATCAGTTTTTAAGATTTTCAAATAATATACACAATTTCCCTAAAATTAATCTCCCCATATTATGTTAAAATTAGCAAGCTTTCCTTATATGGACCTCCTTTCACCTACTATTTTTCACAAGGGCACTTCTACCTTACAAAGAAAAGCCTGCTTCTCCCTCATTCACTACCCCTGCCCCATACTGGGGACTGAACTCAGGTCCTTGGAGAGACTAGGCAAGCTCTCTACCTCTAAACTACACCCCCAGCCTGTCACCTGGAGCGTTACTGTGGTATACTGTCTTACCTAGAAAAGGAAACATCTTGAGTCCCCCAAAAAGGGATAATTGAAACTTTCAAGCTTCCAGTACATCTCATTTAGAGATGCATTTCCAATTACTTTTACTTTTGGCTATATATCTATCAAAAGAAGTCACTATATTTGTGATGCTGTATTTACTGCATAAAAGTAAAAATTTGAAAGCACGTATGGTTACAAGAAATTTTTAGAAATTAATTTTATTTATTCATATACTCATTTTAGAGAGGTATAATACAGTGATCACAACTTTCTAGCACAAAATATTTTATGCTAGTACACAATTCTGTGGAGGAAATAAAATGGTAAATAAGATTTTAAGGAGAAGAGGCAGCACCATAAAGTATACAGCTGTAAAAGGTAAGTTTGATGGTGGTTAATAAACACTTCTGGGTATTTTGGGTTTAATTAGATTCACTTAAACAGTGATATAGCAATTTTATTTTAACATTTCAGTATTTTCAATATGCCAAAGTTACTACGTCTCTTCAGCTATTTAAACTTTTATTGAATACATAAGCTTTAACATTGTATGAGATGCACATTTTCAAATGATTTTAGGCGTACATGAATAAAGTGTTTGAAGGCACTCAAAATAACCATAAACTGGTGATCAGTGGGGAGAAAAACCCACAATCTTTGCGCTAAACCAAGGAAACCCCGCCACCTGGTGGCTTAGATATTTGCATGATGATTCAGCAGGAGTAAAAAGCATGGATATAAAAAAGGGGAAAAGTGGTTAATTCTTAATATTATCATTGCAGGTTCAAGAAATTCTTGTTGGCAGTTTTTTACTGGGTAGGATAATACCTAAAATTTCTCATGTAAGATCAACTAATTTCAGTAATTCTTAAAATGATAGTTCGTATAATTTTCTTTTATGAATGTTAAAGCAATTTTTCTCTGTAATTTTATTATTGGGGGACATAAAAAATTCTGTTCCATTTACATGAACTGTAGAAAAGTAAAAAATCACTAA
>RJWT010024038.1:0-16613 GCA_004365215.1 Cuniculus paca | reverse complement strand
TGTTCTTTTCGGTGCAGCGTGTCTTTAGCCTTGTCTCTTTTAAATCTACTTTGCAGAAACACCTGAGCAAGCACAGTCATCATAAAGTCTCACTGATGTCCTTAACTGCCAGTTTATAGGCAGCTGAAGCTCTGGTCTGTCCTGAAGATGTGAGGGGTTGAGAGAAACAGTTCACAAAAAACAGCTCACATCATAATTGAGGGTGATACATGCTTGTCAGTACAAATGATGGCCCAGATCCTAGTTCAGGTATCAAGTGTGATGTTTTATCACATGCATTCATGGCTTTAAATGATGTACAATTAGACATTTAGACATTTATTTATTAACTGCTTACTTTTTGGTCTTCCTGCAGAAGATCATAATATGGTGATTACTTCTTAAACTAAATCAAATATGATTCATCCAACAATATATTCCAACCGCCTGACACAGAGGTACAATTCAGGATATATTTGTGTAAGAAATGAATGAATTCTTCCACTGCTTAGTGGAAAAGTAGCCAGATGCTGTGGCTTGTGCCTGTAATCCCAGCTATGATGTGAGATCCCTGGGCAACATTATGAGATCCCTGTCTTAAAGGAAATGAATTAATGAACGAATGAATGAATAAAATAAAACAATCTTTTAAAAGTTATTGGAAAAAATACTCAAAAAGGAGAAAGATGTTGGCATGGCTTGTGTCTAGATGACCCCTCAAAGACTCATGCAGTCATAAGTGGGGCTTTCTCAGAAGTGGCTGAATCTAGAGTGTGTGATTGATTCATGGTAGAATGCTAGGATTAAAGGTGCTAAGATTAAGGGTTGGTGATTAATGAGTCATTCCACTGATCGGTTTGGCAACAATTTAATCCTATTAGCCTGGATACAATATAAAGGACAGAAAGAGGCATGTCTTGTTCCTTTGTTTATCACTTTGCCACCTTCTGCCTACCATGAGCTGTTTCTCCTCTGCAATGCCACCCTGCTTGGAACCAACCAATTATGGACTGAAACCTCTACAAACTGTGAGCTACCATAAACATTTCCTCCTTTAAAACTTTAGGTGTTGACTATTTTGTCTCAGCAATGAGAAAAGTAAATAAGACTGGTACCAAGGGAAAAATAATGACAGTGTAGGACTTTGGGCTAAAGAGCCTCATGACTTTGGTAGAAAAGAACAAAGACTTTTATCTGTTTATAACTTTTAAGACCAGAATCTCATATGTTGAAGTCAGTGATTCTGAGCACATACTTTTAAAAAAATCATGTTTTGAGTACATTTTCAGAAGAAATTATTGATTTATAGTTAATATAGCACATACTTCAATGTAAGTAATACTTTAAATAATTATTTCCAGTAGTTTGAGGACATATTGCATACAGTGCTTTAAAAAGTAAAAAGGTAAATAAGGCATAAGGCCTCTATCCAATAGCCCCACCCCCTTTCTGTCCTTAGAGAAGACTTGGCAATTTGACTTAGCCATTCAGAATCAAATTGCTAGCATTAATCCATCCCAAGATTTCATGAGACTTACCTTCATTTGAATTCATTTCAGCACATCTTCCCAAGATAATATCGTACACAATATTGTGGGAAACACTATCCAGGTGTAAAGATGACTAATCACAGGACTATCTCAAAACTCTTATGTGTTTATTTTTGTCTGTTTGTCTGTCTCTGTTTTTGCCTCTGTCTGTGTCTTTGCATAGTTTTGTTCAGCCATAGGCATTTAACTCTTCCTCTGTTGTATATCATAAACTGTGCTAGGTTCTGGGAATGTCAAAGAAATTTCATCACTCCTTCTCCAATACAGAGTCTGGTTGGGCGAAGGTGTACTCATCAATGAGCTGACCGCAGACTGAGTGAAACTCATAGGCAGGTCCCAGAGAAGGGTGCTATGCAAGCAGAAAGTCACAGAGACAGGTGACCCTATGCAGTGGCTGGGGAGGCAACAGGAAACAGCACTTTAGATCACGGGTTCCCAACCTGCAACCAGGTTACGGAGCAGGAGGTGAGCAGTGAGCTAGAAGAGCAGAGAAACTTCATCTGTGTTTCCAGCTGCTGCCATCATGGGCATCATTGCCTGAGCTCCGCCTCCTGTCAGATCTTCTGGGAATTAGATTGTACTAGGAGCTGAACCCTACTGTGACTGCATATGCCAGGGATCTAGGTTAGAAGCTCCTTATGACACCCTAATGAAACAATAATAGAAATAAAGTGCATGATAAATGTAATGAGCTGGAATCATGCAGAAACTATTAATATAGTACATGCTTTAATATAATACGGTGCTTTTAAATAATTATTTACAGTAGTTTGAGGAGAGACTGTCTTCTAGGAAACTTGTCCCTGGTGCCTTGAAGGTTGGGAACTGCTGCTTTAGAGGGCTTCTGGAGTTCATCCCCAGGAGTTTGAATTATAACCCCACAATGTGCTAATTGCATGACCTTAGGCAAATTCATTTATTTCGCTGATTTTTTTTCTTTCAGGAACATCGGAATATTAGCATTTAATTTAAACATTGCTACTTTTGGTTAAATATATGTGGCTCAGTAATTTACACTCAGTAAAAGTTCATCAAATGCTACTTACTGTTGTCAAATAATAGGCAACTGCCTGGAGAAAAATAGTAGAAGGGATCATTATAGTTTAAAGAAATAGTACAGAAGAAAGGAGAGAAACAAATGAGACCTCCAGGAGCTGCAAGTTCAAAATCTAAAGTTTGTGCTGAAGAGTTGCGGCTAAACAGATGCTGGAAGACTGGGGCTTTTGGAATCAGCCTGCAGGAGGCTCTGTTTTAACAAGGGTGTGATGTGGTCTGATTTCTGTTTATTAAGGTCGTGTTGATGAAATGTAAAAGATAGATCGTGCGAATGAAAAGAAAAGTAGGAGCTTAACTGAGAGATTGCTATAAAGATACAGTTCTAAGACAATGAGGTATTAGTGCATTAACAAAGGAAGTTGGTTGAAGAGTTTTTAGAGAAATAGGATGCAGAGGTCTTGGGATGCTTGAATGTAGCAGTGAAAGGCTCCAGGTTGGGACACAATGTTAAAGGGTAGTAGTGGTTGACCTATGACCAAGATAGCAATCTTGTAAGTTGGGGATATTAGCAGGAGGCAGTTTTTACTTGTATGCATATGAGTGATTTTAGCTTAGGTGGCTGATTTGAGAGGCAATGAGATCAGTTGTGGTTATGTGAAATTTCATTGTTTTGTATGACATCCATTTACAGATAAGTGAATGGGAGGTTGAAACTATAAATCAAAGCAAGGGAAGGGAGGGAGGTCAAGCAAGAGAAGAGAAAAGGAGACCTGAGTTGGAAATAAAGATTGCTGCGACATCTGTGGGTGAGTAGGGGTTGAAGACATTTGGCTTGAAGGGTTTGCTCTTAAGAGGGCAGAAGATCATCCATGAAACCTGAGGGTACTGATTTTCAGGTACATGTGGCACTCAGGTCACCAACATCAAAAACAAACGGACTGATTTTTAAAGACATGATCCTGGGCAAGCCTCCAAAATGGTATAGGTGTTATTTACTCCTTACGAATACACATCTGACTGTATATAGAATGCTTGGATCTAGATCCGTCCAGTAAGAGTGAGGAAGATACAAGCAAGCTGCAAGGCATACAGGCACCTGGGTGATTCTGAGGCACAGCCATGGTTGAGAGCCCTTGGGTAAGGGATTCAGATCCAAGAAAGGCACCAAAAAGGGGTGGCTATAAAGTAGGAGAGAAACTAGGAAAGCAGGTATGGCGAAGGTCAAAGTCAGACCTTCCTCAAAGGCATCAGTCAGGAGGATGATGTGCTTCTTCCATCCATATGTATGGAAATCAACCAATGCTAGAAATGAAAGTATTTCCTTGTATTCTTCAAGAAGGGGCTTCACGATGCAGATTTGACTGGGTTAGGGAGCTGAGTGGTGAGGGAGCCAAAGAGGCATTTAGTGAGGACTTGAATGTCTCAAAAAAGCACAATGGATAGCAACGCACATGATAAATGCCTGTAAATCCCAGCACTCCAGGAGGCCAAGGCAGGAGAATCTGAAATTTGATCTAGACCTGCACAACTTAGTGAGATTCTGTCTCAAAATATAAAAAATAATAATAAAAAGTGAAAGAAAGAGCCAGGGATGTAGTTCAGTGCAAAGGCTCTGGGCTAAATCGCTAGCATCACAAATTAAAAAACAAAAAAGAGTATGAGGAAATACAAAGAAGATGAATAGGTAGAGGAAATGAGATGCACGGTTTTGTCATTTTTTCAATGAAAGGAGGCAAGGAATGAAGAACGTGAGGTCCTCAAGCAGGTGGAGAGTCAATGATGGGTAGCACAGTGATGGAGGATTGGGTTCCCCAGAAAGACAAGATTTTGCTTAAAGATGAGAGGGAAGAGGAAGTGATGAGAATATGCAGGATGATGAAGGGAGACAATTGGGTGTAAAGGCAAGAAGCCTCTTTCTGTCTTCTGAAGTGTTGATGGAAAGGATACAGCGTCAGGGTCCAGGTGAGACAGAAGAGTTAATATGCGGAGGCAAGGATTGCTAATTTTTACTGTATTGTTACTATTTAATGCCAATCCCCATTGCTCCTAGACCTGAACTAGAAGGTCTGTGGAGGAAATGAAAAGACTGAATTTGACTCATTCTTGTAGACACTTGTATGTTATTGAGAAATCTTTTTTTTTTTTTAATCTAACTCTGCTTTCAGCCCAGAGTAAAAGGGAAGACAATCAAACCGTGTCAGGGCATACTGGCCACTAGAAGGTCATGCATGGAGCTAGTTCTTGCATTCACCCCTGAGCCCTGAATTGGTTAACAGCTTCCAACAATGCCTTGCTTCTAAGTGGGGAATGGCTTTTCCTCCAGGAGTCTCTGACGCAAGGCTAAGTTCATGGAACATGTTGATTTTCATACCACTTCAAATGGAGCCTAAATCAGCTGTCAGATATTTACAGGCAATTTTCCTCATTACACAGAACTCTCTGTGATTATTATACTTGGGTAATGCTTGCATTTATTTGCACATAAGCATGTCAAGGTAGGGGGGAAGGTTCCCTGCTCCGTGCCAGGAATATGTCAAGGCACTCCAGTGTTACTCAAGACGGGATGGGATGAAGTGTCTGGCTCTTCCCCAGAGCTTGTCATCACCCTTGCTCAGGTATCTAGGCTTAGCATTTTCTCCCTACAGACCTCCCTTTATAGATATCCCACACCAAAAAGGCAGAATTCTGCCTGTGCTATTTAATAACCACTATAAGTTCTCAAGACTCACCCTGGTGCATTTTGCAAGGACCTCGGGAAAGTGCTGTGTTCAGGTGATAGGAATGCAAAGTGAAATGAACTGAAAAAGACTCCTCCCAATCCAAACACGTGTGACCAGGTACTTGGGACAGATGACAAACAGGCCTAGAAAAGAGGAATCCTTAAAGGGGCGGGGTGTGTCCCTCTTGAGGTTTTGGCAAACAAGTTAATGAGAACAAAAGATAAAAATGTGTGTGATAGCTCATCTTTTGTGAGTTGTGAAACCTCAGGCTGGCAAAAGAGAGGGTGGTTTCCCAAACCATGCTGCCTTGAATTCATGCCATTAGAGAGCAAAGTTAATATAAGTACAAATGCCAGACTGCATGATGCAGTGTGTGGAGTCCCGTGTTTGCAGCCAAGAGACTCCAGTTAAAATCTTGGATCTGCCACCCTCTGTTTATATGACCTTCAATAAACTTCATAACCTTTGAGTCTCGGGCTTTTCATCTAAACCTTGGAAATTAGCACTCCCGATTCACAGGTGGTTGTGAGAATTATGAAAACATAAATCTCCTGAGTAAAAATAGATAGGTAGGATGGTTGGCTTCATTCAGTCAAGTCAGTGATAGTTACATCTATTGTGGGGGTAAGCGCAAGCTATGTACACAAAAAGCAGTTTTGCCTGCTTTCTAATTTTTAAAATCATGGAAAAATAGAGTTTTTATAAGGATCTGACATCATGATGCTCACAGAATACTTGGCACAGTCCTTGACACATAGCTAGTGCTCCATAAATGTTAGCTATCACTATTACAGGGGACAGAACACCACCTTTTACTTTTTTCCTTTATGTCATGAATATCTGCACCTCTACCCAGTCCATGAGGCCAGGACATGCTGAAGGTTTTCAGCTCATCCATCTCTTTCTTTGTACCAACCAGTCTCTGCCATGCTGGGATTTAATGAGTGCTTAATACAATCTCATCGAAGACTGAATGAATAAATACATAAAGTGCTTGTCGCTTAGGAGATAGTCAGTAACATAAGTGCTTTCTCCTTTCTGACATCAGCTTCCCTTTCACTGATTTGAATGGCAGAAAATACCCTCTCAACTTGTCATACTGTGTATTTTTGGAGAAAGGAAAAATGAACCACTTCCATGAACAGTGAAAGAGTTTAGTGAAAGAGAATTTAAAACCAACAATCTGGTCGATTCCGAGGGTATAAATTAAGCTAGTTAACCAGGGTATTGGCAAGACAACTATCAGACACTAGCAGTTACATTTTTTCATTCTTCTCTAAAGTTGGGGCATAAAATTTTAACCCAAAACATCAGAGGTTATTAAAAAAAAAACATGGTAACAACAAAATAATCCTAAATAGTTCAGCATGGACTGGAACCAAAGACTTAGGCCAGTGACTGTCTGCCGTATCTAGGTCCTATATTGCTAACAGATGGTGAACATTTTCATGGGCTTGGGACTAGTTTAGATCAGAGTGAGAATCCTCTGCTCCCTCTCCCCCCAGACGCTCTAATTAGTACACAGGACATTAGATCAAGTTAAAAAGCTGGGCTGACATCTTATTTGTTAGTTTTAGATTGAACTCGTGCCTTGGGCTGACTGAAGTTGCTTGTTGAAACACACGTGCGTGCACACACACACACACACACACACACTGAAAGAGTAACTTTCTTTTCTATGGGGATCAAAATAAAGATTTTCAAAGTCCTCTGCAAAAGGGCTCCAAAGATTTGTTGGATATCAAATAGCTCCTTCAAGACAACATTTTGATGAGTTAAGTGTAAATGAATCAGAAACATACGGATTAAGTTCCCCTTGAAATACACAGGGGCTTAAAAATCAAAGAGGAAGCAGTGCCTGGCCCAGGGTCTTGTAGGTTGTGCCAAACCCAACACATCTGAGCAGCAGTTCAAGATATTTGAGGGATCCAAGGACGGGGCTGGCCTGACCCACGCCTCGTTCCTACCGTATTGAAATGGAGAACATAAGTAATGCCATTTATTCTGCATTATTGCTTAACATTTCTCCCTCCTTGTGGTTTGAAAATGAACAAAACCAAGGCTTACAAGAGAAAACTCTATAAATGATGTCTGTAGCACAGAACTCTCCAAAGACTAAATGAGTGAGTTCAAAATGTTCTCAGACAGAGTTGCTGTGTTATTGTCTGACAGGGCAACAAACTGGGGCATTGGCTGGCACCAAAGGCTGTTAAACAGTGGTAGACTTGAGTTCTGTACTTGAGAAGTTCTCCACAATATTGCCAGAAAGGATATATGGGAATAAAGAATAATTATTTCTGAAGATGTGATACATTCATCAGCATTTCGAGTCACTCCTCTTATTTGCTATAGATAGTGGATTTGAAAAACTTCTAATTGGTTAATCAGTAAATTGGCAATGTAGGAAACTTACATTTGAATCTCATCACTGGTGACACAAGCCTCAAATAGATTTGATCAGTTAAACACATAAATGCTGTCTAATTTTAATTTAGCTAGGTTTTATAATTAACCTACTTTTATCACTTGTGATAAATAATTAAATCTTAGCGTTAACTACTTTGAAAATTTACCAACCTCATGTTGACCAGCCATTTAACTAAATCTACATATAGGCAAACTACTATTGATTTGTACATCTACTTGGGAGACATAAACTCAATTTATATTATTGTGTGTATAGCTTGATTTAATTGTATGATCTTTTATTATAGATAATACAGGCTTAGAGAAAATTTAGAAAGTACGGAGAAAGCAAAACCTTGGGAGAAAAAGTCAGCAGTAATTATGCCATTAAAAATAGCAGTTTCAATGCTAAAGGGTCTTTAAAGTCTATAAACAAACTGGAAATACTGTAAATGCAGTCTGGCCTCTGTGTTTCTAGGTTTTGATTCTTCAGATGCAACCAAGTGGAGATTGAAAACATTTAGGGGAAAAATGCATCTGACTGAATTTGCCCAAAGGTTTGTCCTTATCACTATGCCCTAACTAACACACTAAGCAACCATTTACATAGCCTCTATATTGTATTAGATATTACAAGTGATTTTAGCTATGATTAAAGAGTTCAGGAGGATGTCCAAAGGTTATCATCCAGTACCATGGCACTGTGTGCAAAGGTCTTGAGAACCTATTGATTTTGATATTCATGGGGGTCTTGCAATGAATTCCCTCTTGGTATTGAGGGATGACTGTACCATTTTGTGCAAATAGTACACTGCAAATGTAATTCTGAATCATTGAACACTGAAGATACCATGAACTTCCTTATATCTACTCCAGTTTATTTAACCAATTATTTGTTAGATAGGTTCCAAAACTTAGGTATCCCACACCAAATTGATATGAACATACCTCATGACTAGTTGTAAAGTTTTCCTTAAATTTCTAGAAGTTGAATTTATAGGTAAAAATATTTGCACAATGTAAAATTTCTTGATATAAATTAGTAAATTTTTCTCAATGGGCTGACCTGGCATGACACTGATAATTATTTTGTCAGGTGGTGAAATTACATTCAGAAAGGCAGTAACAGTGAACTCTCTTTTGAGAGTAGTTGCATATGAATGACTCCTTCTCTATCCATGTCAAGCATCACTTGTCTTTGTACTACATACAGGGAAAAAGTACGGTTCCTTTGTTTATTTTGTCTCTCATTAACACTAGTGAATTTGAATGTGAATCTTGCTTATTTGGCATTAGCATCTCTTATTTGTGCATGTATTGTGTTTTCTTTTAATTATTGTGTATACTTTGCATTGATTTGTAGGTGTCCTCTATGTTTTAATGTATTAATACTTTGTCACGTAGGTTGCAATGTTGTTTGTAACACTTAGAGACTTCTAAAATTTTCATCTTAATCCTTCCTTTGTTCTTTTCATTACATTTCTAATTTTGGTGTTGGTTTTTAATGGCTTTCCAAACTCTAAATTATATAGATATTGTCTCATATACTTAATGGTTCCTTAATGCTTTGTATTGTGAACTTTTAAAGTGCATTCATTTGTTCTGGAAAATGGTATATCAAAGACACATGTTAACTAATTAATTCAGCAAGTACTTACTAATGTATTTGAAATTAATTAAGACAGTGGGTCTACAGCATTAAGTCCTACAGCTAGGGAAGTGTGGTGGACAGACTCTAACATGGCCTTGATGGTGTCCCTCTTGGAGTTCATAAGCATTTGTGATGTGTTAAGTGTGGTGAGACACACAATTTGCCTCTAAATCATAGACCATGACAAAAGTGGTGAGCAGTCACTCTCACATTATGTCATGTGATACTGTGTAAGACTGCATCACAACAGATAGACTCTTCCTGGCTCCATGAAGCCAGCCACTATACCAGAAAGTTCCTTGGCAGGAAATTGAAGGAGGCCTCCAGTGGACAATAGCAAGGAGCTGATCTTCAGTTCCATCACTGAAAGGAAACGAATCTGCCAACTAGCTAGAGGTTGGAAGAGGATTCTTCCTCAGTTGAGCCTCCAAGTAAGAATAAAACCCAGTGACAACCTTGATTGAAACTGTGAGACTTTCACAGAGCACCAAGTTAAAATGTGACCAGACACCTGACCCAGTGAACTTGTAAGATAAGAAATATGTGTTGTTTTAAACTGTGCAGTTTGTGCCAAGTTGTTATGCAGTTATAAATAGTGAATACTCCGGGTACTATTTTTTTCAAAACTCTGTTTTTTCTTTCTGGATTTCATAAATTAGGATATAACTTACCCAATTCACTAAACTTCAGAAACATTCAAATAACCATATAGCCCTAAAGTGATTGTTTAATAATTATGTGGTAAAGCACTCCACTTGAAGAACACATTCTGATACATTGTGTGTGGTATGTTGATGCCATCCACGGACATAAAAAAGGTACAATTGCTGCTGCCACAGTGACCAATTGGCAAACATGGGCAACATGTGCCGGTCCTAAGCAAACTTCGTTCAAAGCTTACCTTATTTCAAGCTTTAAAATACACCTCACAAGTTGAATGATAAAGATTTTTGAGTGCAGATTAAGAGATACTCCAAATGTCCAGTTAAAAAAATTGAAGAAAAATCATAGTTAGATCAAGCATTTTGTATTATTCAGCCTTAGCATTTCTGGGACCAAATACCCAACAATCAAAGCTTAAAGAAGGGGAGGTTTAGTTTAGCTCATGGTACCCGAGTGTTCAGTCCATGGTCTGTTGACTCAAAGGCAGAAACATTATGACAAAAAGGCATAGTGGAGCAAAGATATTTAGTTCATGGTGGTGGGAAGTAGAGGAGGGAAAAGGCCAGAGAGGAAGAGATGAGAGTACAGATAGACCTCCAAGGCTAAGCTGCCATGCTTTACTTGGACACTCCCAAAAGTTTACCCCACAAATCCCATGGGCAGATCGCAAGGCCAATCAAGTTCACATTCCTCCCTAACTGCTATATGACTGTTACTAGTTTCTCCTCAAAAGAGTTTATGTCACTTCCTTCTTTGATCTACTTTTAGAAGTACTTCAGAGTAAATAAAAATTTGTATAAAGATTATAGAGCTTTTATGCTATCTTTTTATTTGTGGTGCTGGGAATTGAACCCAGAACCTCACTTATGCTTGGCAAATCCTGTACCCCCAGCTCAGATTTTTTAATCACTTTAATAGACTTTATTCTAGGACAATTTAGGTTCACAGCAAAATTGAAAGGAAGGTACAGCAATTTCCCACACAGCCCCATCTCCATACAGGCTCAGCCTCTTCCACTGATGGCATTCTGCATCAGAGTGGTCCATGTGGTACAGCAGAATGAATCTACACTGACTTATCATTATCACCCAAAGCCCATAGTTTACATTACAGTTCACTTTTGGTTATGTGCATTACATGGGTTTGGATAAATGTGTAAAGACTTGTATCCATCATTGTGGTGTAATACAGAAGTTTTACTTCCTAAAGAAATCATCTTTATTCCACTTACTCATATTCATTCCTGCCTCTGCTAACCCTGGCAACCACTTATCTTTACACTGTCTTCATACTTCTGCATTTGTCAGAACGTCACATAGTTGGAATCACACAGTATATAGCCTGTTCAAATTATCTTCTTTCACTAAGCAATATGTATTTAAAGTTCTTCTTCATTTCTCCTGGTTTGATAGCTAATTTCTGTTTAGCACTAAATAACATTCCACTGTCAAAATGTACCACAGTATATTATAGAGTATGACCATGCACATACTAAAGGACATATTGTTTGCTTCGAAGTTTGGAAATTGTAAATAAAGTTGTTATGAGTCATAAACATTTAATATGTATGCTTTTGTGTGGGCATGCATCTTCAACTCATTAGGTAAATATCAAGAATCTTAATTGCTGGATTCTATGGAAGAAGTATGCTTTGTTTGGATGAAACTGTTTTACTTTCTTCCAAAATGACTGTGAGAAAGAGAGACAGAGAGAGAGAGAGACAGAGAGAGAGAGAGAGAGAGAGAGAGAGAGAGAGAGAGAGAGAAATAAGAAAAAGGAGGAGGAGGAGGAGGAGGGGAAAATAGGAAAGGAGAACAGAGGGAGAGGAGGGGAGGGGATGAGAGGGAAGAAGAGAGTTATCGAGTTCCAGATAAAACTAGTGCTACAGGATTATAATTTCAGAGTTATAGTATGTTTTATTATACTTCACAGTGGATGTGATATCTAACCTACTAATTTTTCTTTAAGGTTTGTTGGTCATCTTAGCATATTTTTTTTCCAGTTCAACTTCAGATCTTTTTGTCAAGGGCTACTCTGCCTCAAAACATCTCTTTAGGAAATTCGTTTCAATTTTGATTTAAATTTATGAAGTAATTTGGGAAGGATTGACATCTTTACAATACTAAGTCTTCCCTTTAAGGGAGGACTAGTTCTTCAAATATATATTTTATTTTCTCCTTTAAACTTCTGTAAATGTGTCACAGGTCAGGCCCATTTCTTGATAAATTCCTGGTAATTATGCACAGTTTTCTTTTTACAATTGCCAAGAGGGTCTGTGTACACAGTTATACACAGACACACGACCACACATTCACACATATAAAAGTACAGGATTGTGTTGGTATATGAATAAGCTGTTAATTTTCAAGTGGTCATTTGTAATGAGAAGGTATAATAAATTCTCATCCACTTTAATAGAGTTTTAGCATAATATATGCATATATTAGAAAAATAATTATATGACAATATATTTAATTTTTTATTTACTCTATTCATTGACCTAGTTGCTACTTTTTTTAACTCATTAAATTTGCCTGAACTCTTAAACAAGTTGAAAGCAAGTGTTAGTAAAGGGCATGCTTTTTATATTGTAATTTTAGTGGGAATATTTCTTTTTTACTGTCTCATGTAATGTCTGCCTTGGGGTTCATTTCAGATGAGTATTATTTGTTATGTTTGGGAAATGTTCTCATCGTGAAGATTTGTTTTTGGGTTTCACTTTGTTCTTTCTTTTTTAACCAAGAGTGGAAGCTGAACAGCATTAAGTACCTTGGAGAAAGCAGTAATAGGAATGATAATTACAATTGTTCTCTCGCACTGTGAGACAACTCTTGTACCTCTTTTTCATCTGTACGTACACTGGGCTAACTCAGGGTCCTAGCCACAAACCATGTGTCCTCTTGGATCCATGAGGCTCTTGGATCTTAGGCATTGGGAGCAAACCAGCCTTTTTTTTTTTTTTAAATCATGTCTCTGTTTATTTTGCAACAGTACTAGAATGTGGCTTCTTAATTGGTATTTCACATACTATATGAGTCAGATCTTCTTATATTTGGAAGGCAATCAGCTAAAGAACCGAACAAACTGAAAAACTGGCCCTTCATGCTGGCTTAACGTGGATGCGGACAGTGACAGACATGAGGGGTAGTGAAGTAAGGATCCACTAAGGGAAGAGGATTTGTTAGAGCTCTGCTGTTTTTCTACATTTCTGAATTATCTTCCTTAGTCCTGTCTTCTTCCATCACCAGTTGTTAATCATATGGGGCAGAGAATTGACATTTTAGTTGTCCATATTTATTAGGTGGAGGAAATAATATGTGTGTATGTGCAGGGACCAGGGCTATTTGATGGATGTATAGTCACTATACATCAAAAACTCCATTGCGAGCTTACTTTTGCCATTTCCTTATTTTTAATGATTAAGTGGATCATGATTGGCATGTTCTCTGTCTTTTAACTCCTTTTAAACCAAGGTGTATTCATCTGTCTTTCTTCCCCATGTCTTTCTCCTAGCACATGAAGGTCACAGTTTTGCAGTGTGGTAAAGCCAGGGCTTGAGTTCAAATTTTACTAACAACATTTACTCAGTAGTAATATTTGGTAATGATATTTTTGCTTGTCTTTTTTGACCCAATTCCCTCAGGAGAGGTGCTATGCATGTGCATGTGCACATCATTTTTAAGAAGTGGTACATCTGATATCTTTGCTTTTGTTGATATTTTTCCCCAATGGAAATCTACTTTATAGAGAAATGCTGTTTATCCACTAGTTCCTTCTTTGGTTTTGTTTGTATTTTCCAAGTTGCAGACCATTGTTCAGTTTTAGTTTCCAATTTTTTGAGTTTCCTTGTGTATGAGTCACTCTTGTATACAATATAGAGCATACATTGCTGATTCTTTTTTTCTCTCTCTTTCCTCTAATTTGAGTCTGTATCTTTTAATAAGGAAATTTAACCAATTTACATTTATTTCCATGACTGATTATCATGATCATTTTCCACTTGTTTTATTCTTGGGGTGTAATTTTTTTTTCTCACTGTTTCCTGCACAGTCTATATGGCTACAATAGGATGGCAGAAGTATCACAGATATTTCATTGCCTCTTATCCGGTGATCAGTTTTTCCTATTATTGAGAACTTGATTGTGTGCATTTGATTAAGTGGATATATTGTAGTCTTTTCCACTGTAAAGTCACATTTTTCTTATTTATATTTAAAAAGTAAAAAGTAATTTCTATAGGAGCTAGAGGTATAGATTAGTCGTTATTTGCTAAGCACGTGCAAGGCATCAACAAAATGTATTTTATAGGAAGATATTGTGAAATTATATATTGATTTTTAAAAATATTTCTATGGAATCACAGTTTCTCATTTTATTCGATGGGTTATAATCTATTATTACTATCATTTATGCTAATGCTCTGATTTTCTCCTCACTTTGATGTGGGAGAGTTCTCTTATAATGGTACATATATCTTTTTTGATATGTCTCTATAGTTTCTGATACAGTTAGAGGTTTCAGACGTATTTCCTATCTCTTCTGCTCAGGAAAATGCTCTTTTAGTGGAGCATGGTATTTATAAGACAAGATGTGAATATAAAGTGTGCTAATCACTACTGGAATATTGCTGCTCCCAAACCTAATCATAGGACAGAGGTAGGAATTGTGTTCATGGATGTGTGCATACATACATACATGCATACATATACACACATATTTCACCCACATATGCACACACACATTTTTAATCAGTAGGAATTAGTAGTGCCAGGATTTAGACATTCATCCTTTGCATGGAACAGAGGGATTTTTGAACCATTAACTATTGGGAAATATGACTTGGAAAAGAGCCAATTTGATTTTAAGAGCAACTGTTTTGAGATGCTTGAGGCTTCACCAGGGGAATATGGAATGTACTTGGAGAGTCCACAGAATTGAAAAATACAGTGAATGCTATGGAAGGTCAAGTCAAAAAACAGAATGTCTAGAGAAAGGATTATCAGAGAAAGTTAACTACTTGAAAGGGTAGGCAATCAAGACCATGTAGGAAAAAAAAAAAGATCATACAACATAAAACAGAAATAATACACATAAACATAGAAGAACTTTTTTCTTTCCTACACAAAGACCCAAGTCTGTTTATTAAAGAACTAAATGGATATAGTACATATAGACCAATGCTTAGAAATCCAAGTAAAGTTTTTCAACTACTGCTACTATTACACCTACTGTGACTGTTACTAAGAAGCCCCTAGGTAGGTACATTTCTGAATGTACATGTTCCTACCTCATCCCAAGGAAATACTAGGAAATACTGAGAGAGCCCATTATCTTCTCTGTTGTCTTCTTAGGAAGCCGAATTGCTTTCTTGGCTTTCTGGGGAGGTGTTTCATATCAGCCTGTCCTTTGCAAACATGATCCCATCTGTAAAACATCTGCTAGAAATTTTTGGAATTTTCCATCATCTGTAAGGCAACTTTTTCCTAATTTATGACATTCTGGCAAGTTTGCTGATGATGGCAATGACTTTATTTTTCCTTATTGTGGAAGTCCTTTAACAAATTATTTTTCGGAATCGGGAAGGAAAGGGTCAAAGATCTTCTCCGAAATTATCTATTTCATCTTTGTTCAATGTTTTCTTTAAATTTCTCTAACAATATGAAGGAAATGTCACTGCCAAGACATCTAATAATAGGTTAATTTGAAGTTTTCTGTCCTTGTAATTTCTTTCTTAAAATGAATTGGCACAGATTATGGCCTACTTGTAGGAATTCCTCCTTGATAACAAGTGAAAAGTAAACCTGATCCCTGGTTCTCTGAGTCCAGTTTCCCCAGCACGAGTCCTGGGCTTGTAAATAGGGACTTGGTGCTTTACCTCTACTCACTCAATATGGAAGATTTGAAAGATTTTAAAAATTCTCAAGGTATGAATGGAAGTTTCATTTCATACATTTATACAACATATATGGCCTTCTTTAAAAAGCTCTGAAAAATTTTGCTATTTCTTTTTTTTTAGTGACACTTTTGTAGCTAGTGGGAGATTTTTAGAAATTTAACATAGGATTTAACATCCAGACTAAAAGATCAAATTGCCTTAGGAAAAGTCTGTCAGGACAACTGAACTCAAAGGTCATGCATTCTTGTGAAAATCCAGATAAACACAGGACCTTCAAAAAAAGAGAGAGAATATTGTTTAGGTATTACTTTTTCAGTTTTTAAAATCTTTTGCATTAATACATGTTTGTAGTACCTAATTCTTATGTTCCTTGTGGAGAGTTGGCACATGTACATAATGCAATTTAATTCCTTTTTTCATCACCTTTCCTCCCGCCCCTCTCTGCGTCTCATTTTATAAGCAAAAAAAAAAAAAAAAAAAAAAAAAAAAAAAAAAAAAAAAAAAAAAAAAAAAAAAAAAAAAAAAAAAAAGAAAGAAAGAAAAGAAAAAGAAAAAAAGAAAACAAAGTTAAGTTCCAGTTTCTCTTTCAAGAGGAGTGTATAAAAAAGAAATTTCTAGAGTTTTCAAGTGTTACTGTAGGATTGACTATTTAAAGTAGTATGATTATAGAAAATTTACCACACCAAGGATCTAAAAACTTAGTTATGAGACTCATTCATAAAACCTAGTTATGCTAAATTTATAAAATATAC
>RJWT010024037.1:0-16585 GCA_004365215.1 Cuniculus paca | reverse complement strand
CTCCACATTAGAATCCCAGTCCTCTTAGTCACCCGTATTTGCAACTTGAGAGTTCTCTTCATTCTCCCCATATCTCCCCTCCTTTCAATTTTTTTTTGAGACAGGATCTCGCTGTGTAGTTCAGGTTGGCCTTTAACTCACTGTGTAGCCCCAGGCTGGCCTTGGACTTGCTGCCATGGTCCTGCTTCAGGCCCCCCGAGTGCAGTCCAGGTGTGAGCCACCCTGCCTGGAGCCCCTCAGTTAGTCACTCTGTTACTTGAATTTCTCCATTTCTGTTTTATTTCCATTGCCATATTTTAGACCTGTTAAAATTTGTAGCGTGCAGTTTTGAAATAATATTTTTGCTTGTAGTTCATCTTCTCCATTTTATTCTGTGCACTAGTACCAGCGTGATACTTGTTAAAAATCACACTAAATATGTCACTTGACTATTGGCTTGCCTAGCATGTGCAGGCCCCTGGCTTTGATCCCCAGCACTGCTAAAACATTTTTTAAAATAAATAATAAAAGCCTTCCTATTACCCATGTGTGCTTAAGTCCAGTCTTTGTAACATGACTTGTTAGGAGCCTCCATCTTCTGATCAAATTGCATGTGGTTTCCCACACATCATATTCCCTTTCCTTAGCCTTTTGTTGTTTTGTTTTGTTTTTGAGACAGGGTCTCATTACATAGTTCAGGCTGGCTTCAACCTTGTGATCCTCCTGCCTCAGTCTCCTTAGTGTTAGGATTGCAGGTGTGAGCCAGCACCTGGCCTCTTAGCCACTTCTATAGCTGGTTTCATTTTCGTTCTGTTTCTCCATTGTGACAGCAGCACACGTATTTCTGTATAAATGGTTATCAAGCAAGCGATATAGAGCCATAGAAATAATGAAAAGTTAGAAGTAGTAGCACCCAGACATCCTGACTCAGGTCAGATGGTTTTCTGAAAGCTGTATTATATAGACTGTTAGCAGAATTCTGTACAGAAACTGCTAGGAAGGTAATAGCAAAAGCAGCTAATCAGAGAGGCAAGTTCTAAAATAGATTGATCAGGCTCAGTTCTTATCAATACTCTTTAAAATAAAATATCAATTTTTAAATATTTTTATAATTTGAAAAATATACAAAATTTAGTTTATAAGCCTGATAATCCGTAGGCATTCTTTTTTTTTAAATTTTATTTATTTTTAAAGAGAATAGAAGAAACAAAACAAAACAGAACAACAACAACAACAAAAAAGAAAACAGAATAGAGTCAAACACAATGCAGCATTTCAAAACAGAACACAGAAAGCTACACAGGTCTTCAAAACATCACAACAGGAGATTAACTATGGTAGGCCTTCTTGAGTAACTGTAACATCTTTGTAGTGGAAACTCATCTTTCATGTATGTGTAAGGAAAGAATTATGTCTTTGCAGTTAAAAGACTTGTTAGATGGACTAATTTTCTTCAGCCAGATTAACCTTCTCATTTTTTATAATGCTAGAAGCTTATAAAGTATATAAAATATAAATCATGAAACATTTTCTTCTCTAAAAGTAACATGGTAGAACAGTTTCCCTAGTGTACATCACAGGTGATTTCACTTTTGTAATTAAAGCAATGGAAGATTTTCATTAAACGCCACTGTTGTGTAAAATAAAGGTAGTGTATTCAGGTCATACATACGGTATTACAAGTATTTTGTTGTTTATAACCAACTTGTAGAGGGTATTCTTTTCTTTGTCTTTTTATTTATTTATTTTTTCCTGAGACAGAATCTTGCTGTGTAGTTCAGACTGGCCTTGAACTCACTATGTGAGCCAGGCTGGCGTCCAACTTGGAGCAATCCTTCTGCCTCAGCCTCCCTAGTGCTGGGGTCACAGACATGCTACCATGCCTGGCAGAAGAGGGCATTCTTTATTGTTGTTTTTCATTTTATTTATTCCTCCTCCTTAAAACTAGTATTTTTGGTAATTACCCTAAAGTGTTAGGTTCTTTTCCCCCATTCACCTGCGGCAAATCTGAGACAATGTGAGTTTTTAATTTTGTAATGTGCTTAAATATTTAATAACTGCTTCATTTTCTTAAGGATTATGTTAATTCTATTTATTTTATTGCTCCAGTAAACACGTGATAAATTTTCTTCTCAGGGCTAGGAGTACAGCTCAGTGGTGAACACATGCTTGGCATACACAAGGCCCTGGGTTCGTTCCCCGTACCACACACGAGTTTTTCTTCTATTAAATGGAACTTTAACCCTTAACTGCCCGTTTTTTGACTGTGTGGCACCATTAATAAGTAAAGTATTTGTGGCTAACACTGCACAAAGGCAGTTAATGTTTTTTACATTTTTCTTTAACATTTCTAGACAGCTTACCATTTTGATGAGAAATTCGCTCTGGTGTCATAGACACCTTTGAGAATCCGGTGGAAGCTGTGTATACATTTCCAAAATACACGTCCACCTGCCCCGCCCCTCCCCAGGTAACTGCTGTGAACGGTGTGCGGTACACAGCCTTCCGTCCTTCCTGTGCGCGCGCCTCCAAGGCATTCAGCGCGGAGTGTTCTTTCCTGGTGACGACAGCTCGGGTCATTGCCAGCGTTCACCTTCATTCACTGTGTGAACCAGGGCTGGAGTGGGCACTTCGTGTGTGCTTTCTGCGTGTGTGCAAGTGTTTTTCTGGAGTAGCGGTTTAGAAGTGGTTTACAAGTTTAGGGTCCTGTATATGAAATGCTTGGGACTGGAAGTGTTTCCAATTTTAGGTTTTTCAGGTTTTGGAATGTTCACAGAAACTTTACCAGTGAACATCCAAAGTCTGAAAATCTGAAAATGCTCTGAGATCTGAAACATTTTCAGTGGTGGTGCCCAACGTGTTTCAGATCTCAGTCTTTTGAATCAGGAGGCTCACCCTGTGTTGTGGCGCGGGATGTGCCGAGTGTCCAGGTCTTGCAGAACTCAACTTGCCCTCCAGCTTAGCACTCACGGTCTTGGGTACTTACTCCCCATGGCCTCGCTTCGCTTGACTCTGGATCATTCCCATCATTTCATAAAAGGAAAAGTATTTCTTACACATTTCATTTATGGCCAAAAAAAAGTTGTGTTTAACAAGACTTGCAGAAGTGGTTTCAGAAATATTGTGATATAGGTTATTGATTTGCAACAGCAGTAGAACATTTAAAATAATCACCTTAAGGTCAGCAGTGCAAGCCTGCAAGTGACTTGTCTTCAGGCATATTTTGTATTATCTGCGGAATTGTTTTTAAATTACTTTTTTATTCAGTATCAGTGTTTTTTAAGTAGAGAGATTTTGCAGAGGTCATACTCCGAAAAATTGAGTGCTGAAATTCAGTGCTGAGTGCAAATTCCCGTGTTTTTGTTGTGCTGAATTCAAGTTACAGCCGGGCCCTTTTTCTGGGGTTGTGCCCTTGCCTATTGGCAGCACTTAACCTGTTTCATTCCTTACTTTTTAAGCCTGCAAGCATTTGGATTCACTCACCCTGTTACTTCAGTGAAAGGAGTTGTTAACATATGTGATTGCTCCTTACACTGAATTTGCTGTGCACCATTGTGGAGGAGGAAGGAAGAGCACATTGGTAGGCCAGACAAGGTAGAAAGTAACTTTCAAAAATAAACCAGGATATCATGGTTGATGTTTGTTGAAATTCTGCTTCTCTGAATATTGTTGTCAGAAACTGATCTACTCATTTATTCTAAGCCCAGTTAGCTATAAAATCCAGGTACTTGGATTATTTCAAGATTAGCCTCTTTTTGTGAATGTGCTTAGACTCATTTGATGTGTTATGTTTACATTCAACTTTTTCAAAGAATTGCTAACTTAGAGCATGAAGTCGCAAGATGATTTACCGGCATCCCTGTTCACACTAGCTCACCATGCCTTCTCCTACGCCCGAGTACCTGAATGTGCACTACATTGGGGAGTCTGCCTCCAGGCTGCTGTTCCTATCAATGCACTGGGCACTTTCCATCCCTTCTTTCCAGGCGCTAGGGTGAGTGTTTTTAAGTCCTTGAATGTAATGTGACTTTGTAGCAAATGTACGTTAAGCAAGAAATTTTATTTTGGGAGGATTTCATTAAAGGAAAAAAAAAATGTAATATTTTAACTTTAAGTTGTATCATTCATATGACAAATCAGAGCAGCTGAGTACTATTTTCTGTATATTATTTTGGTGTATTGGAGTATGGATACCTCATGATTTGGCTGGTGTCTAAGTGGAATGGGTCGCTTGTGCCCAGCCTTGGTAACAGCCGTGTCAGCCCAGGTGCAGAGAGGCTGGACGCATATCTAGTTACCTTCTCCTTCCACACCCTCTGAACTCCCACCCAGGTGTGTTACAAAGGCTCTGAAATTCATTCACAGCAATTATGTTTAAAAACAGATGTCGCTGTTTTACATTCATGTGTTTACCTCTCTCAAGAGGAAAATGTAAAACCATCGCTGGGCACTTAGAAGGCCAAGGCAGGAGGATTGCCCGAGTTCAAGGCCAGCCTGCCTGAGCTATATAGTGAGACCTTGCCTCAACCACTCCACACACACAAAAAAAGTAAAAAGAGAATGTAAAACCCCATAGATTGTACCACTATGATTTAGAGATTTAGTCTCACCGCTAAAGATGAATCTGTGTTCTGTTCTGAAATAATCAGGTGTAATGGAACATGGTGTACTCTAAGCAATCCAAGTTTATCCACATTTTGTCAAATATATTTAAATTGCTTTAACTGGTACAGTGGTGGCAAACCTGTGGCACGTGTGCTGTGTTTTTCTTTTAAATCAAAAGATGTTAATGTGTGAGTTGTTTGGGTGTTCAGGTTTCCTTGCAGTGTTGGCACTTTGTGAGAAGTAAATGGGTTTGGGTTGCAGTTTGGGCACTCGGTCTCTCACAACCTTCACTGTCAACTAAACTAGGGTATGAAAAAGTGAGACAATGGAAAAATTTAAGCCCATTGTTTTTTATTCTATTCCCGGGACCTTACTCATGACTCTGATTTTATAAGCAATTCACTTTCATAACCTAGACATCAATTTTCCTATTTATCAAATGAAAATCCCTGCTTATTGCTTCCTTAGAGAATACTTTGAATATAAATAACATCTGAATCGTGAAGACATTAAAAGACATTTAAATGATGTGGTCACTAATCATATTAAATCCCTTTCTTAAATATACAGTTCCATAGACTACAAGTCTGATTCAGAATGGTTAACCTTTCAAATACACATTGGTCCTTTTTCTCAAAATAACATTCAGCTTTCAAAATTTCTCCAGTTTTCTCTCTCTTTTTTTTTTTTTTTTTTTTGAGACAGGGTCTTGTATGTAGTCCAGGCTGGTCTTGAGCTCACTGAGTAGCCCAGGCTGGCCTCAAACTGATGGCAGTCTTTCTGCCTCAGCCTCCCAAATGCTGGGATTACAGGTGTATACCACCACTTCTGGCTTTTTTAGAAAAAAATAAAATACAATGTAAAATTTTACATGTTAACATTTTAAAGTCATTAAGTATAGTTTATGTTAACTACTTTAAAGGCATTAAGTATAGTTTACTAAGTTTGTCTAACATACCTGGGTTAAAAAAGCAAACGTGATTTTTTTATAATGGATTGTCAATTATTGTCAATTTTTATATGGATTGTTAATATAGTAAAGTAACAGATGAATTTGGGGTATAATTTGAACTCCTTGAGTTCAAATAGTCATAACACCATGATTCTAAGTGCTTCTGTTGAGTGTGATTATCCTATGTAAATACTCCAGATGTTGAGGAAACCAGAAATAGTGCCTAGGGTTTCTGGCTGCGGGACAGCCACTCTTCCCTGTGATTTCTGTTGGGAGTCGGTTTCAGTGTAACAGCCCTGGGAACCGTTATGATTAGAATAATTACTGAGCTAGCAACTACAGCCATTAACTGCTGCCTGAGCTGGTATTTCTTGTCCTTGAGTAGGTCATTTGTAGGGCTTGGGAGTAGTGGAGCACTCGCCTAGCATGTGCAGCGGCCTGGGCTCTATTCCAGCAATGGTCACGACAAAAATACATGTCATCACTGGTTTAGTTTTCCTAACAGGAAAAACGCTGAGAGCACACATGCCCTTGCTGTCCAGCATTTTACTTTCTAGGCTGTGTAAGTGTCATAAAAGAACAGATGGGTTCAGATTCTGGCTTTCTTCATCTGCTGGCTGTATCTTTGGATCAGTGACTTAGATGAGGCCAAGTTCTCACATCTGCAGAGCAGGAGCAGAAAACGTTGCTTCGAGCTGTGCCCTTGTGTGAGGACACGAACCCTGCGCCTGGCACAAAGTAAGAAGTCACGGTCATTTTCCTTCAAGCTGCTTCATCCTCTTAGTGTCTTTCTTAAAAAGACTTACTCTTTTCTCCTAATGTAATGGACTTCTGAAAAGACATTGAATCAGCATGGCTACTTTCACATAGTATGTGAAGGTTGTTTTTTGAGTAAAAGCGCAGAGAGGTGCCACTGCATAATTGGTTTCTACAGTTAGTGTCTTAGCATTTCCTCTGGAATCCGGTAGCTTATTCCTCAGTTGCCACTTTGATCCGGAGCCCTGGTGGTGCTTCCTGTCCTCTGCACTGGCACTCGCTCACTGTCACTCTGGTTTCTCTGTTACTTTTCCTTTCCTGTGGTCACTGGTTAGTTAGCCGTTTTCTCTTAAAGCATCAGAAATAGAAGTTAAGTTAAGATGAAAACTGTTTTGCTTTTGTCTTTTTCTCATATTGTAGTGTAGAACTACAAAATGAAACCTCATTTTCCAGAGGTAACTAACCTCATGTTAACAGTTTGATATTCTGCTAGATGTTTTCCATGCCATATTTTTTAACACACATCTATACATCTTTTTCTTTGTCTTGCTTTTTATATTATATGGGTATTAAGAACTAATTTCTGTATCAGCAAATGTAAGTTAGTTTACCCTAGTTTGCTTTTGTTTTCATTTTTGGAGACAGGTCTCATTAAGTTGCCCAGGCTGGACTTGGACTTGCTATCCTCCTGCCTCAGTGTGCAAGCGCTGGGATTACGAGCACGCGCCACCATTCCCTGGCCTTTCATATTTTTCTTAATGCCTACCCACTATTCCGTCTTACAAGTTTATTGTCATTTATTCACCTATGCCTTATCAGTAGACATTTGAGTTGTTGCCAGCTTTGTTACTGTAGCCAATGCTACAATGCACATTTGTCTACCTAAGTCATTTCTATAAAATTGGTTTCTTGTAAGGGGAATCGCTAGGCTCAACCCAATTCCGCTTTTGGGCAGTACTGTTGCTAGGTCCTACCCATCTGTCTTCTGAAAATGCATTGGGCTGACCTGTGTCACATAGGGAAGTGTATGCTTATTTCCTCACACCTCCTTTACTGTGGACTTTATCCGGCTTTTCTGATAAATTAAAACAGTGTCTTCTTACTTTTATTTTCATTGATTTTGTTTACCTGAGTTTGAATTTTTAACCATTTTCTACATGGAAATTTAAAAATCCTGGTTTTCTTTGTACTTAAATTTTACTTTCAAGTTTAATGCCTGGTTTTTTGTGGCAAGTAACACTTCTCAAGTGAAAAAAGATCATCTTGAAGTTAAAATTTCACCTGCATAATTCCAAGTGAGCAAAGTTACTTTGTCACTCTTGAATTGAAAATGTTATGTTAGCCTTTGCATTTAGTGCATTCTATTCTTTAATAAAATGTAACATCATAAAGGTTAGGATTCTAATGGAATGATTTTGTAAAACACTAATTTTAAAGGTATATCAAACAGAAAACACATGGCCAGTTGTGGTGCACATCTGTGTTTCCAGCATGCGGGGAGGCTAGTTGCAAGTAAGAGCCTCGCCTGGCAGTGTAGTGACTTAACTAAGGTTTGAGACCCTATCTCAAAATTATAAAAATTTACAGAAAGGGTTGGGGTTAGTTCAGTACGAAGGCCCTGGGTTCATTCCCCAGTGCAAGGGGGGAAAAAAGAGAAGAACATGTAACTACCTTTCATCAGGACATGCATGTTTCCTGTCAGGATATTCTGAGCAGTTTAAGTGTCTTTCATGAAAGGGAAGAAATCTTTCTTGGTTATCTGAGTAAGTGCACAGGTCCGGCAGCCCCTCGTCCTGCGCGCTGTCTCCTGCCTGCTCTGTCTCCCCAGGTCAGAAGGTAGTACTGAGCTCCTTCCCTAGGCCGCGAGCCAGGCCTGTCCCTGACATGCAGAAGTGTGTAAGGGGGACTTTGCCTCCCATGAGTTGGTCTGTGTGGGAAGCAGATCCAAAACAATTGATTCGGATGCCCTGTAATAGACAGAAAATACAAAGGTCCAAGAGCGCCTGAGGGGCAGTGGGAAGGGACCTGTGAGAGAACCTGAACTTCCCTGAGGGGAGGACTGGGTTTATTACCCAGGGAAACCAGGCAGGGAGGGGTGTTCTGGGTGGAGGGAAAGGATTTCGGACACTTCTGATCCATGCACATACAGCAAGTTTGCCATATTCTTCCTTCTTCGATGCTGCCTGCCTAGATTGCTTTTTAAATTCCTTTCCAACTTTAATCACTCAGATGATTTGGATGTCATTGCCTCAATGGCCTCTCCTGGAGCCGCAAATAGCCACATCTAACCACCTCATCTGAACCTCCCTGTTTTCTTGCCTCCCCTTACTTTATAGCAATGTCGAATTTTTGTTACCTGAAACTTAACGTGTAATCGTGTGTTGCAGTTGTTAAGTTTTCCTTCTTTTTATAAGCAGACTTAATCCCTCTCATTAACTGCTATTTTTCCCAGTGCCTTGGAGAGCGTCTGTCATCTGGCTTGGCATGTTTGGGTAATTTTTTTCTTTTTTTTTTTGAGACAGGGTCTCATCACATAGTTCAGGCTGGCCTTGAACTCAGTATCCCAGACTGGTCTCGAACTTGCAACGATCCTCCTGCCTCAGCTTCCCAAGTGCTGGGATTACAGGCATGCACCACCACACCCAGCTCAGTATACTTTTATTTGCATTGATTCATAGTAATTGTATATACTTACGGGGTTTATACAATGTGTAATGATCAGATAAGGCTAGTTAGCCTTTGGTGCTCTCAGATACGTATCATTTCTTTGTGTTGGAGACCTTCAGAATCTTTTTTTTAAGGTAGAAAGGTTACATTTATTAAAGGTACTAAACGTAGGAAAGGAAGCATGCTCTGCAGAGTGGGCCACTGAAAGAGCTTACAGAACCCTTTCTGCTAGCTGCTTTGAAATAATGATTGTCCACTGAACTACCCTGCTGTGCTGCAGAGCACAGGAAGCAACTCCTCTCCACCTACACCCTGGTGCCCATTAAATAACCTCTCTCCATCCTGCACTGCCCACACCCTGGAGCTCTGGGAACTGCTCTTCTGCTCTCTACTTCTTTTGGTCCATGTTGCAGCCAGGCGTGGCGGCGCGTGCCTGTAATCCCAGCACTTGGGAGGCTGAAGCAGGAAGATCGCCGTGAGTTCAAGGGCAGCCTGGGCTACATAATAAGACCCTGTCTCAAAAAAGCAAACAAACAAAAGGTCTACTTTTTGGCTTCCACGTGCATCTCTCAGTAATGTTAAGCAAGATAAAGGTTATTTAGTGTCTGTTTTATATATTTATGCAGTCTGAGAGTTGGGAAGCTCATTTTGTTTTCTTATGCTGCTGGATTTTTATTATTCATAAATTCAGGAAAGAGCTTTTGGCCTTTCTTATCTCTTGTTAATTACAATAAAATTGTCTGACTATAGAATGAACCGTTTCTTCCACTATATTGATTGCTTACCTACTGCCAAATAATCCTAATAGTTCCTTTTTTAAAAAAAAGTTATTTCAGAGCAAAGAAAGTTATGAAAAGCTTTTTAATGCATGCTTTTGCTTTCTAAAAATCTTTTATGTGCATAAAGCCTCAACTTTTTTAGGTTAAAATGTTAGGATTGTTCTTATAAACCAGCTGGTTAATAATGAGCAGGTTAGTATTTAAGTTTCTGAGCATTCTTCATCAATTGCTGGCAGCTGTACCAAACAGAATTGATTGAGTCCATATCCATTTGGTCTTCCTAGCGTATTTCTACGTTAGTAATACTGTACTTTTAAGTGCATAGATCAGTTATAAAGTTTACTTCACTAACTCCTCATTTGTGCTATGTGTTTGTTTTTAATAGGCAAGAAAACAGCATATCATTGGTGAAAGCATACTGGAATGAACTCTTTACTCTTGGTCTTGCCCAGTGCTGGCAAGTGATGAATGTAGCAACCATATTAGCAACCTTTGTCAATTGTCTCCACAGCAGCCTTCAACAAGGTAAAAAGGGCCTCCTTATACCTTTTCTATTGTGCAGGAGGAGGCCTCAGCTTTATAAAGTGTTCTGATGCTGATGATTGTATTGTTTATGTACCAGTGGTCTGTTTTACTTTAGATAGTTTTTACATTTTGATAAATCTGTGAATCACCCAGAAATACCTTTAAGTGAATATGCAACAAAATTGAAACTAGTTTATTTGAGTCTGGCAGGCTTAGTTTTCTTTCTTTTTTTTTTTTTGCAGCACAGGGGATTGAACTCACGACCTTGTGCTTGCCAGGCAGGTGCTTAGGCCGCTGAGCTAGATTCCCCCAGCCCTGGTGTTTTTGAGACAGGGTCTCACTATGCCATTCAGGCTGGCCTTGAGCTCACTCTGTAGCCCAGGCTGGTCTCGAACTCACAACGATCCGCCTGTCTCAGCCTCCCGAGTGCTGGGATTACAGGCGTGAGCCACCACGCCCGGCTAAGCTTAGTTTTCTCTTGCTGAAACGGAACACCTGGGTCTGGTTGTTGTTAAAGAAAAAGGTTTCTTTTGGCTCATGGTTCAGGAGGTAGAAGGGCCCAGCACCAGGACCTGTTCAGCCTCTGACTAGGGCCTGGTGGTGGCAGAGTGCCTGCAGGAGGGAGGCTGGGAGAGAGGAGCAGAGATGCTGAGGAAGCCAGGCTTGCTTGTGTAGCCGCTGCTCTCCTGAGAAAGCCACGAGTCCCTGTTAACGGCCTCACCGACCATTACCACTGCATTGCAGGGGGATTTCACTGCGCACTTGGGCACGGACAGGCCCATCTAGAATATGTCTTGGGTGATTTCTGATGAGGCACTTTGGTACAGGAACCTGAAAATCCAAGGCTAACTTACACAAAAATGATGAGATATTTTAAAATGTATACATCTCGCCACGTTTGAAGCTACTTTATTGTAGCCCTTCGCATCCCAAGGTACAGGCTGTGTTGTCTCTTGGCAGAACAGAACCACAGTCATGAACAGTCTTTGGTCTTTCTGCTTTTCTGGATGCCACGATGATCGCAGCTCTCAGTCATTTAAGGAAAGAGGCAGTCACTGATTTAGAAGAGTTTACCTTTTCTTCTTCGTCTTCTTCGTCGTCGTCGTCGTCTTCTTCTTTTTTTTTTTTCGGCACCGGGGATCGAACTCTCAAACCTCATGCTTGCCAGGCAGGCGCTTAGGCCACTGAGCTAAATCCTCAGCCACAGTCTTTTTGAGACAGGGTCTCGCTATGCCGTTCAGGCTGGCCTTGAGCTCACTTTGTAGCTCAGGCTGGTCTCAAACTCACAACAATCCTCCTGTCTCAGCCTCCCCAGTGCTGGGATTACAGCCTTTTCTTGTCTTTTGATCTCAGGAGTAATTCATAAATTATGGACTACTTTTTAGCTCCTTAACATATTTCATTCTTTGGAGTGTTTTTGTGTTTTACTTTTTACAGTACTGAGGTACTCTACCATTGAATTAGATCTCCAATTTTTTTTTTTTTTTTAATTTCTCATTTGGAGACAAGATCTTGGTGAGTCACCCAGGCTGGCCTTGAATTTACAATTACAACCCTTCTGCCTCAGCTTCCTGAGGAGCTGGCATTGCAAGCAGGGGCTTCCAAGCCTGGCTGTTTTCATTATTTTTAAGTCATCTGCTGCTTCTTATATTTAGGAGCAGAAAAATCAACTTAAATTAGAAGATCTAGTGTAGGGCTGTGCCACACTCCCTCTCATTTATCAACTTAGAGTCCCGATTCATTTTTCATCTACTTACAAGTTGTTTTGTAGCCCAATTTCAGGAAAGCTGTGGTTGATGTCTTTGTTGGTAGATGTCTTTTTACTTATCTCACCACTGTAAATGAGAATGTGTCTTGCAGGACTTTCTTCTCAACTTTACTTTCTTTCTTTTTTGTCTTTTTAAGACAGGGTTTCACTGTGCAATTCAGGCTGGCCTTGAAGTCACAGCAGTCTTCTGTCTCGGCCTACTGAGTGCGGGGATTACAGCCATGCACCATCACACCCAGCTTCAATTTTTCTTTGATCTTGGCAGTGTTCTGTTTTGGGGGGATTTTGTTTTGTTTTTGTTTTTGTTTTTTTGCTAAATACTTGTTTTGATTATAGTGGTGTTACTTTTAAAAGTGAAGATTTATTTCCAATCAATATGTTTAAATAAAATCCTGTTACCAGAATTTGAGTCATTTGTACGTTGGTTGGTCAGTTTTTTAGATGGTTGTCTTGTATCTTCTCAAAGGCATGTCTTGAAAGGAAACATTACCTTAAGGTTTTCTATACTGATTTTTTTTGTTGAATGAACAATATCTAAAGATCATTAGTTTCATCTGTAATTGAAGAGAGATTCTGAATTTTAAGCACTTATAAATTGGCTTTATTCAAGGTTGGAGAAGGAAATATATTGGATGAAAATAGTCACATTTCAGAAGACAACTAAAATCATTTGTTCTGTTTTTTAATTCAAGATAAAATGTCACCAGAAAGGAGAAAGCTGTTGATGGAGCACATCTTCAAGCTGCAGGAGTTTTGCAACAGCATGGTTAAACTCTGCATTGACGGGTACGAGTACGCTTACCTGAAGGCAATAGTGCTCTTCAGTCCAGGTATATACATTTCTTACTCTTTTTTTAATGGTGGCAAAGTTTCACATTTATTAAAGGTAGGGGAAAAAAAACCAGAAAGGCAGGGGAAAATGAACTCTAGTGCAAATTTGGGCTGAGTAAAAAGGGTGGATAAAATGAAAATTAAAAGTCCTCCTAAGCTGGGCCTGGTGGCGCATGCCTGTAATCCCAGCACTCTGGAGGCTGAGGCAAGAGGATCAGGAGGATTGTTGTGAGTTTGAGGCCAGCCAAACAAAATAAAGCAAGACAAAAAATCCACAAGTAGGGTGGGATATCATGTACAAGGCCACCACACCTGGTCATATACACATTTACTTCTTAATTAAAGCACAGTGTTAAGTATATGAAGAAATTAGAGCCTTCAGCCATTCCTGGTAGGAATATTGGTACGTTTGAACTGGGCATGGTGGCGCACACCTGTAATCCCAACCTCCAGGAGGCTAAGGCAGGATTGCCGAGTGTTCAAGGCCAGCCTGACTTACATAATGAGATCCATGTGGAATGCAGAGTTACCATGTGACCCAGCAGTTCCATTCCCATCAGCCCAAGAGAAGGGAAAGTGTGTGTCTATACATAATGCTCCCGGATGTTCAGGGCAGTGTAATTCATGATAGCCAAAATATGGAAACAGCCTAAATGGTCACTGACAAATGAATAGAGGTGTGATGATGTATCTTCCGTGGAAAACCATTCAGCCAGGCTCCATGCCATAAGATGAGGGACCTTGAAAACATGCCTAGTGAAAGGAGCCAGTCACAAAGGAGCACAGTTGACTCCATTCATATGAGAGAAGCAGTGACGGAGAGACACGAAGTGTGGACGAGCGCTAGCTGGGGTCTGAGGGGAAGAGCCATGGGGTGTCGCTTGTTAGGATAGGATTCCTCTGCACCGACGGAAATGTCCTAAAGTGAGTTTCATGGTGGTGGTTGTACAGCTCTGTAAATATGCTAAAATCATCAAATTACATACTTTAGATTAAGGATGTTAGATATCTGTGTATGAAAAAGGATTAAAAATCAGTGAAATAACATTATGGACTTGTATTTGCATTGTCACCTCAATATTTGAATCCTTAGGTATGTTTTTATCAAGTGCCAGAATGAGAGAAGTACAGCAGCACTAAGGAGTTCAATTCCCCAACAGCATAATAGAGCCTCTAATAAATAGAAAAACAGTCTCTTACTTTCCTGCCAGTTTCTGGTTTTCACAGATAGTGAGGAGACAGTAAGGGCTCCGTGATCACGCTCCGAATCTGAGATGTGGACCATTCTCTTAGGTTCTGTGTGTGTTCATTTGGATTTGAAACCGCCTGCCCTCAGAGATGCCAGTGAGACAGTTAAAGCTCCCCTGTGCTGGTTCCTCTGCTGTTTCCATGGGTCGTTAACACAGGTCTCTTCGCTGCTCCTGCAGGGCTGCGTGTGCTGCTGGGTTTTGCGTATGCTCACAAGCTCTCTGCCACTCTGGGTGGTTTTTCTTTCTCCAGTACTGGGGCTTGAACCTAGGGAGCCCTGCACTATATCCCCTACCTTTTTAATTTTGAAACAAGATCTCACCAGGTGTCCCAGGCTGGCCTTACACCCGGCAGCCCTGCCTCAGCCTCCCAAGTAGCTGGGGTTGCAGGCGACATGCAGTGTCTCCATTTCATCACAAGCAACATGTGCCTTTATTTTCTTTAGATGAAAATTGAAATATTAGGCATAGGGAGTATAAACTCCTAATACTTCTACTTTTCTGAAATATTACGTCGAAATGCTTACATAGATTATTTTGTGTTGTGATTTTTTGGTAGAGGTCGCGATGTTCAAGTTCAGTAGTTTCATGAGTATATTTTTACTTAACTATGGCAGTGTACTTTTCCTTATGAAAGTATGCTATAGATTGTAATTTGCAAATGTTCTGTAGCTTAAAAATACTTCTATGGGACCGGGGGTGTAGCTCAGCAGCACAGCATCTGCCTGGCAAGCGCAAGGCTCTGAGTTTGATTCCCAGTACCCCCCCCCACCCAAAAAAGAAAACCTCTATGGCCGGGCTTAGTGGCACACCTGTAATCCCAGCACTTCGGAGGCTGAGGCAGAAGGAACACCATGAGTTCAAGGCCAGCCTGAGTCACATAGTGAGTTTGCGGCCAAACTGAACTACATAGTGAGACCTTGTCTCAAAAAAACAAAACAAAAAACCCTCAAAACCATAAGTACTTCTGTGAAATCAGGCATAGAGACTGTAATTGCAGCATCCTATGAGTTTGAGGCCAGCCTGAGCAATTTAGTGAGAACCTGTCTCAAATAATGGCTAGGAATACATCTCAACGTGAAGACTCTGGGTTCAATCCCTAGTACTGTTTTAAAAAAAAGAAAAGGAAGAAAGAAAGGGAAAGAAGGAAGGAAAAAGGTGGTGGGGGACTTGTTTACCAGGCACGGTAGTGCTCACCAGTAATCTCAACACTCTGAGGGGTCTGAGGCAGGAGGATCGCAGCTTCAAGCCCAGCTTACACAATTTAGTGACTTAGTGAGACTGTCTCAAAATAAAACATTAAAAGAAGGCTGGGAATGTAGCTTGATGCAGAGGGCTTGGGTTCAATCTCCAGTGCTGCCAAAAATTAATATAAAAAATTATCAAAATTCTACCACTTTTGGAATTCGGAGAGAAAACTACTTTGGTAATACCCAGAAGTCTTATTTCTTTTTTATTAGTTTTAAAATGTGTATGATAATTTCAAGTTTATAAAGTACAGAGCTTGGTATATAGTAGGTAGCTCAATAAGAATTTGTGAAATAATAGCGCTACACATTATTTCCTTATTTTGAGATAGTGTCTTGCTAAATTGCCCAGTTGGGCTTCAACTCAGGATCTTTCTGCTTCAGCCTTCCAGAATGCTGGCATTACAAGTGTTGCCACCATACCCATCTTAAGAGCTTCTTTTAGGGCTGGGGAGATGTTGGTTTTTCACACAAGTTCTCACTTTCTAGTTCAGGCTGGCCTTGAACCTGTGGGGATCCTCCTGCCTCCAAGCTGGCTTTGTAGGTGTGCCATCAGACCAGGCAGGAACTGCTATTAATGGAACTGTTTGCTCCCATTTTCTCATGTCTACCTGCCATATCTTGTTAAATGAGCATTCAGAACCAAGGTAACAGTATGTGCTTTAATGTTTCAGATCATCCAGGCCTTGAAAATATGGAACAGATTGAAAAATTTCAGGAAAAGGCTTATGTGGAATTCCAAGATTACATAACCAGAACATATCCAGAGGACACGTACAGGTATCTAGAGGTTAAATTGTGTTGGTTAAATTCTTTCAGAAATTTTTCGTGAATCAAGTCTTTCACTATTTTTCCATTCTCAGAGGAGTTAAGTGTTTTAGTCAAGCTTGACCTTTGGATGGCTAGTGCTGTCAGAAGTGGTGTGGCTGAGGATGTGACTCAGGCGGAGTGCTTGCCTGGCACGTGCAAGGCCCTGGGTTGGCTGCTCAGCACCACCAAACCCATCCCTCCCCCAGCCCCAGCTAGAGCGCAGGGCCTGGAGCTTTGGCTCATCGGTAGAGCACGGGGTTGGCAGGCACACGGCTGTGGGTTCCGTCCACAGCGCGGCCGGGGGCCGGAAGCAGGAGTGCCTTGTCGAAGCCCTTCCCATGCACTGTTTCAGCAGTGCCGAGTTACACGGTAGGAGAGACAGGCAGAGGAACTGGGCGGGGTCACACAGTAAATGGCGG
>RJWT010024036.1:0-16606 GCA_004365215.1 Cuniculus paca | reverse complement strand
AAACCTACAATTCATGTTATCAGTGATACTTTGCCTGCATACCATAAAATAGTTTTATAGTATTTTATGAGTAGTCAATTAAAATAGACAATCTTATGCTAATAATAAAAGCAACACTTTTAATGGAAATACTAAATTAATTTTAGTATCTGTTGCCATGTATTTTGATAAATAGAATCAATCATGTCTCCTTAGTTATTGTTGTCTTTTGTAAGTGGTGTCTTGATCAAGTACTTTTGTAGACCATGTAGTTCTTGACCAAGAACTTTTTGGTTCTTTAACACAGTAATTTAGTTTACTTAAGCAAAAGCATATCATTGATAATGTGAAACTAATGATTAAACAAATAAATACTCAAATAAACTTGTTTTAGACCTATTTTTCTCAGTATGGGTTGTGAAAAATTTCCAAAATAGAGCCATCAATATGATGCTCTGAAACATAAAATTTCATATGTAAATAGAACACATATCTGTCTACAAGTTTGTTTGTTCTGGAGCATTTTGCTTCAGGTATCTTGTAAAAGGGGCTATAGAAATGCTTCTTGAAGCTAATTTAACTGCACCTTAAAGTTTGAATCTTAACAAGAATATAAGCTAGTGTCCAATACCTTAACTTTGCAAAATATTTTCTCCAAATGACAAAATCTACAATTTTACATTTCTCAGTGCAAATTCACTTTTTCAGATATACAACTCAATATATACTGTTGATAAAACTTGAAGGCATTGAATATTCTTTCCCTTTGATCTGGAATTTCACCTGCAAGTTATACCCTTAAGTATCCTACCACATGGCACTAATCCCTCCATAGTTGCTACTGCTATCTAAAATTTTTAAAATTATAATATTACTGGGGAGATGATAAAATAAATTGAACAGCACAACATTAAATTATTTTAATCCAGAAAAAAATCCTTCTCAGGGTCATAATAGCAGTTTTTCTTATGTCTCCAAGGTGGAGAGAAACAATTTCAATTCAACCTCTGGAAGAAGTCTCAAATAATAAGTGCTTTATCTCTTCAAACAATGTGTAGGTGTTGTGAGGAGAGATTAAACATTTTTATGGATGACTGCTTTAGCTAATATTTATATGGCAATACAGTCATGAATTCATCTTTTATTCATTTGTGTTTGCTTATTTGTTTGTTTAATTTGTGTAATGTACAAGAGAACCTGAAATCCATGCTTAGTGTCTGTTGATTATTGGACTAACAGCTTTCTTGTTTATCACTTTTCTATAACATGCCTTTACAAATTTTGTCTCTAAATCTATAAACCATGTATAATAACAGTTTGAGAACTAGATGCTACTATGAACGTTTTACATTGAGCATTGGTGTTTACAACTCTTATCTGAGGCTGTATAACAACATAAATATGGTGGTTAGCTATAGAGATTTATCTATGATAACCATCTCCCCATGAAAAAGCTGTAACTCATTTATCTGTAGCAATCAATGATAACTCAGGAAAATATTAAGATGGTAGTAGCTAAGATTGAAAAGACATTAATCTAGGGATGTTTATAGAGAAAAATATATTTTAGAGACACAGCATCAAAGGGGCACCTTACTCTACATCACCCTTTTTCAAGTAATCTAAAATTATCTACTTTGAAAATTTTGAAACTAAATGAAGAGTATTTGTCAACTACATTTTATGTGAAGTTCAGTGAGCCATGAAATAAAATCGCATTTTTTCTAGTTATATACGGACAATATTCTGAAATTTTAAGCTAGTTTCAATAACATTCAGTAGGTAATCATAGGTTGGCAAAATAATTAGTTATTGCATAAACCCTAAATGAGGTGGGATGTTGCTCTAGCTTGGTAAAAATTGACAGGTGTGATTGACATTTTAATTTTATCTTGAAACTAAGAATTTAGTCAAAAGAACTTGTACATTACAAAACAGTTCCCTGAGAACTATCATAATTCCTGTACTATTTTATTGTGCTCTTTGCAGAAAAATTATAAACTTAGGAGCAAAAGAAAAGCATAATTGATTACTTGTAATTTTACTATTCAGAGGTAATCTTTGAGAACATTTTTCTTTGTGTTATACAGACAAGTATTGTTATAAAAAGGGAAATGTGATCTGCAGTTTTTTTTTTCAATATACTATAAATACTTCATCATTTTAAAGTGTATTATTGGCAGATTGGTGAAGTATATATTAAAAGCCTATAGAAATTCATGGTAATATACTGACAAATCTGTAGGTTTTATTTTTTAAAATAAAAATGTTCAATTAATAAATATATATTCATACACATACAGCTGTAACACCTTAATCGATTTTCCTTATCATGTGTATACATCTCAAAACTGTTTATTGTTAACAATGCTATTATATACGCAAACCTTTGCCATTTTTTGAACTAGAAAGCTTCAGGGTCAAGAATCTACTGTTACAAATGCCACTAACACAGAATTCTGTGAAGAAATTTTGAGTTTAGAGCCACTGTCATAGTTACTGGCTTTTGAACCATATTGTCTTAACCATGGCACACAGGGAAATGGCATGAACCATGTTCTGCCTCTCGAAACTCACAAGGTTGGTACCACATCTCACAGATACATTACATCCATGATAGTTCTGTAATAGCAAATGCATCAGGTGAACAGACTCTGCCTTCCTTTTACCTTCTTCATCTCTGGCATGGTGTGTAATTGCTGGAAGCTTCAGTTTCAGCATGTTGCAAAGTTGCGTTTCATATGGTGGAAACAAGGGGATGATTAAAGTATGATTTCACAAATCGCACAGTCTATTGCCACACAAAGAGAATCTCTTAAGTTCACAGGGCTTGCAGGAGGAAAGAATAAAGTGAACAAATCTCACAGAAAAAAACACTCAATAGACAAGGCACATTAAACACATAGTTGAGTAAGGTCCAAATTATTAGAGCCCAAGTGCTCTGTTGAGATAGAAGTCAGCCTCTGTGGAAAACAAAGTCTAATTGAAGCTTGAGGCATATATTTATATGACTGGTTTTCAGGAGAAGGGAACCTGACTACTGTACCGCAGGTCCACTGTGCATGTGCTGGTAGAGAGGCTTTAAATCTCCATGAGCTGTGACAGCCTGGTTTCCAGGCATCTGGGTAAGTAGCTGACAGAATGCAGACCTGCCATACCATAAGCTCTCAAAGTGTGTCACATTTTTTATTTTACATGTTCTTTTAAGTCTAGTAGTGTAGTGAGAAATGCATGGGTGAGGGCATGTGACACTCATGAGGTAGCATTCTCTAAGACAAGGGAGATTTTTTCCTTCAGAAGGGATCATTCTGGAAGAGGATATACCCCAAAATATCCATCAATCATTGTAAGACAACATAATAGGTTGTATAGAACAGCTTTCCTGTTGCAGGGAGGAAATCTCTGACATACACAATTTAAAAGAAGAAGTTGTTTATCTGGATCATTATTTTAGAGATTTCAGTCTGTAGTCAGCTGACTCCAAAGGCAGGAACATCATGACGGAAGGGCCTGTTAGAGAAAAGCAGCTTACATCCTGCAGTTGCAAAGCAGAGCATAGCATAAGACAGCAAGAGATACACCATCCAGAGACACACTCCCAGTGACCCACCTCCTCCAACTGAGACCCATCTGCTAACATACTTAGCACATTTAGCTACGAATATCAGTGAGTTGGTCTGCTATGTAACATCCAATGATGCAACCATGTCTTCAGGAGTGTCTTAAATTAGTTGAGTTGACAAGTAAGATTAACTAGTACACTGGTAGTCCACAAATTTCATTTCTAATAGGTAGTTTAACTGAAGTTTTCATATCTTCTTAGAATGAGTTCCAAAATATGAAATTTTGCAGTCAAAAAGAATAATAGTTTCTAATTTCACATTCTTTTATGACATTTTATATTGTATTTCTACTAATTTGCAATTATGATAAATCAAATATGATAGCATTTCTATTATTACTTAATTTATATTTTCATGAGCCTGGTTTATTCTCTAAGACTTGAAGTTATAGTTGTCTATTATCCATCTTTCTAACTGTAATGTGCCATAGATTTGAAACAGTATCTTTTTCTTCAGATCTTTCCTCAAAATTACCTTAATGTTGGGAAAGTCCTTATTCTAACGTTTACAGTCTGAAGTGTCATCCTAACAATTTGTATCTCCGTGTGGAGGTTTATTTTTTCTCTTTATCACTTATCATTATATATTATATATTAAATAAGATATTTTATTATCTTTTTCTCTTGGTGAAATATAATTCCCATGGGAGATAGGAATTTGGAGAGTTTTGTTCCTTGCTGCATCCCCTGACCTGGAACATAAGTCTATTTCAAGAGAAAGGAGCTGTTGCTTCAATGAAAGAGTGGCAAGATTAGGAGGGCTGTAACAAAGATAGGGGTACTGAGCATATAGAAAATCAGTGACTGCAGACAAGGAAGAATAACTGAGAAAAATTCCCCAAAGGCACTCAGCATTTTTTTTTTCCAGTATAAGACCACGGTTTCTGGACCTATGGAGACATTACAGATACGTTGAGAGAAACCTATCCCAGATTCTCCACATGCAAAGTGGCAGCTGTTGAAGGTTCTGATAAGGCATGAAGAAGTTCAGAAAAACAGGAACAGGACTGGATAGCAGAGGTCATTCTAAGTGATCAAAAATAAAACGAAATAAGATACTCTCAAGCTATAAAATAAGAAATTACTTGTCACCATTAAGTTCAGCATAATCCACATGGTTAGCATGAACTGGTAGTTTATGACCCCAAAAATCAGGAATACAAATACATTCTTACCAGAAATAACATTTCAAGGGCTTGCAGCTCATCTTCCTGGAACAATCTAGGAGTAATCTTGTAGAAAGGTCTTTGAGAATATGCAGGGCTAGAACAAATTTGTAATGGACATTTAATGATTAATGGCAACTGATATATTTCTTAAATGTTCATTTTTATATATTTACTATAATGGATAAAATTAAAAAGATTGTCAACACCATATAGTGATAGGTATTTGGAACAACTAGATCTTTCACACTTCACATGCTGGTGATGGTGTAAAATGGTCCTGCCACTTCAAACATGATTTAGTGATTTTTTTAAATAAAAATAACACCTATCATCCATATTATTCAGAAATCTCAAGTCTGGATATTTTTCAAAAAGGCGTGGTTGTATGTCTGTAAGAAAATCTGTATGAACATGTTCATGGCAGTTATAGTCATAGCAGCCCAAATGGAAAATAAGTTGAATATCTATCAACAGAGAAGGCATAAGTAAATTATGGTATGCTTTTACAATGGATTACTACCTAGCATTGAAAAGGAATAATCTTTTGACAAACACAACATCACAGATAAATTTCAAAACATTGTGATTGCAAAAGAATCCGAACACAAGAACATATATTTTATTACTCCATTTATATAAAGACCTAGAGCTAATTTAGCAATTAAAAAATCAATATTTATGTTTGGGCTCAAGTGTCATCATACATAAAATTTGTTACTCCTATGTGAAATATAAATCCTAAAAAAATTTTTATCTTCAAAAAGTTTTTATCTCTTGCAGAAAGTCTCCTATTATGACAGCACTAAAGTTAAGCACAAAACACTGTTAGGAAAAATCTTAAATGTAATTCAGTTTCCAATAAAAAAAATTAGAGAAACTAAAATATACTTATCTAAAGGACACGTATTAGCCAAAATTAGCCAACATGAAGAAAATCTCAGCATGAATGTTAAAGTAATCATCGGATTTGAGGTCTACTAAAATTACTATAATTTCATATTCAGTGAATTCTTCACTTTGCAAGAAGACTCCTTACATCTGAATTTTTCAAGAGGCTGCCATTCAGTATTAAATTTCCAATCACCCAATGTATCTTAAAAGACAAAATCACAAAAATTGTTATCTTCAAATATGTAAGCATAGACTCCAGACAGAATTTATTTGGCAAAAAGCTTTTTAAGTAAGGAAATCTGTGCAGCTGGCAAAGAAGGCTATGGTCTATGGTATGGTCTTTTAATCTTTCAGTGTCTTTAAAAACATTTATTATAGCAATAAAACTTTCAGTGTCTTTTTCCTTTGTAAACATTTTTTGGAGTGCTATGTAGGTTGTCATGTGGGTGTGTTCCGAAATAATCTTCTCAACAGATCTCTCCAGCATGTTTAAAACGTATGCAGGTTTTTAAAAGATGCTTGTTCATATAGACTCATTGATTCATTAAAAGCAATTTATTCATGTTTATGTTTTCACTCACCTACTAGTTTTATTTGAGATTTTTAATCCTTTTTTTTTTTTTTTTGTTCTGGGGATTGAACTCAGGACCTTGCACTTTACCAGGCAAGCGCTTGAACTGCTGGACTAAATCCCCAGCCCAATCCTCTTTAATTTATAAAATAAACTATATATTTAGGTCACACTAGTAATTTTTCTGGATTTTCTCAGATCAGGAGAATTCATGAGGAAATGATAGGTAAAGATTTAACATATTTTTTGAGGTTCGCACCTTTTAGTTTATTTGTTCTCTGTTCATTGTGTAGATTTCCTAAGCATTTAGATGTAGAGAATTAAATTTTATGTGTAAGCGTCTTATCTGTTTATTTCAGTGGTATCTTTACCACTGAAATAAACATACAGTTGGTTGAGTCTATAGAATTAGGCTTTGCTTCTTAAAATAATTGTACCTGAACAAGAAGTCAGAATCTCAAAAATGTGTAAAATCATTACTTGATAAGTAGACCTACCTAGGGAATCACACTAGTTTTACAAAATATTTATAGATCAAGTTGCTGTGCTACATACAATATATATTCTTATCTTCTGTATCTTAATAATGGCCTCTTACTGTTGTGAAGCTATGTACAGATAGTTTGTGGAGAAATGTTAAAAAACGATAGTGATTTATTCTTCAGAAGCCATTCAAGTAGTGAATTATGTCTCAGGCATTAGACAGATTTAATGATAATTGGTTCTTTCTCTTTAACTTCTCTTTACCTTTTCTCTTATCCTTTTACACCTTCTGTTTCTAGGATCTTTATTAATCTTCTTTATATATTTTTATATTTCTTTTTTCTTCCTTTCAGTATATTTAGTAATCAAGTAGTTGTACCTGATGTGTCTTCCAATCTATACTTTTAAAAGTTACGATACTTTAAACATTTTATTTTGAAATTTGATTTCATAGCTGTATTTAATCTCAACTTGGGCATCATTAGGGAGAGTACTTTAGGATTGTTTGCTTTTTATAGTCATTCAAAGAAATGCCTTTGATGTTTCAGTAGGAGTTGCCAATTAACATTTTTTCAAATACATGTGTTGTATGATGAGAGCACTGGGCTATGGTGGAAGAAATAATTGAGTATATCCTTAGGTTACTGGAAAAAGTCTTAGCTTTGAATTATGAAAAGTGTGCAGACTTGATTTTCTAAGAAAAATAGAAAGGAAAACAAGTATTATCTGAGCATGTGCATGACAGACTATATACTAAAAGCATAGTTATATATTAGCAATCATTTTATTTTTGTCCTCTAAACTCTACAAGCTTGACTTTTCAGATAAAGGAAAGTGCACTCAGTTTTGTTGCTGTTTTGGTTGGTTTTGTTTTTATCAAAGAGTTATTAATAAAGACAAAGATTGGACTGGCAGATATGTAAATTAAAGTCAAGCCCACCTTACACTTTTAAAGCAGTTAGAAAAGTAAAAGTGTGACACAGTGGATCTCTCAGTCAAAAAGATACACAGAAGAGCAAGATCACTCAACAGTAGAAGGACCACTTCAAGCCAAATACTTCATTTAAGCAAGGGCTAAAATGAAAAGACAAAGACGATGCAAATAAATGTCCTTTATTATGAGTAAGATAAAGAAGTGTTTAAAAAGTAAAATTTTTCCTATTCTTTTAAATGTTAACCTATCAGGAATCCCTATTTTAAAAATTTATTTACATTTATAAAGTATACATACTTATGAAAGCAATTCAGTTTATTTGAGCAACATTGTAATAATCAACACTTTTGGATCACTGAAAATTTGTATTTTGAAAGTGTCTCTTAAAGATTTAATTATTTACAAATACTATGCAAGTAACATAAATCAGATTTATAATATGTATTTTAAATATGTTACAAAAAATGTCCTTGCAGGTAAAATGCTGCTGATATTACCTGATGTAAATTAAGGATGCCATGCAGTCTTTTACTGTTGCTATTTATTCTAACCAAAGAACATAAGTCAACTCAGTTTTATTAGTAAAGAAAATAAACTATGTGTTTGTTATGTCAAAAACAATTCTTACAATCTATAGTAGCAATGCATTTTGTAAAGCACTGAATAAAGACAAATGTACAGTGATGTAAGTCACATTCACATATATACACACAATTATATATGAGATTGATTTGATTTTGATTAGAACACAGCTTAATGAGCACAAGGATTGATAATAACTATGGTAACAACTACATTATCAATGGCAAATCATACTGGCCATTACCTAGCACCGTAAATTGATCACTTTTTCTTTGCTTATTGTCATATGGAGCAAAAATGTAAGAAGCTTAGCTGTATAGCTAAAATAACAAAATTAATAATTTTCTATGTAGTTTTAAGTTGAAATATATATTCCAACTGCTTTAGTAATTCCTTACTTTACCACCTGTGTTGCTTAACAATGAGAAGCAAAAAGCAAAGATCACAAGATTTATCTGAAAGTATGTATCTAGAAAAAGTCATCCTGGCTTGCCAACTGATTGACTTTGTGACATTGGACCAACTGTTTACCTTCTCTTAGCCTCGACTTTGTCAATCTGTAAAATATGGATAATAATACTGTTACTATGGTCTTACTGAGTGTCCCCAAAATCAGATGATGAAATCCTCAATGTGATATTATCCTGAGTGGGGAACTTTAGGAGATCCTTAGGTCATGAAATTGAAGCTCTCATAGGATCATAAGGAAGCCATAGAGTACAAAATCTCTGACAGTCTCTGTTTCTGTCTCTTTCTGTCTCTCTCTCTGTCTCTGTCTGTCTCCCTCTCTCTCTCTCTCTGTTTCTGCCATGTGAGGATGCCATGAGTATACAACTATCTGTGAAGCAAGATGATGGCCTTCACCAAGAATCAAGTAGTGCTGACACCTCAATGTCAGACTTCTAGACTACAGAACTGTGAAACATAAGTGTCTGTTGCTGAAATCACCCCATCTGTATTCTGTTATAGCAGTGCCGACTGACTGGGACAACTCTTAGCTATTGAGAAAGTTGTGGGTAGAAAAAGAGATTATGCCTAAAAAAGTTGAAAAATTGAAAACTATGAAAGCTTTATTTTCCATGATAAGACCAGGTCATATCAAACTATAGTACAATCAAATGGGAATAGCATGTTAATTTTTCCCTACTTCTCAGAAAAGACTGTGAGAATCTTCCTCTCCCCCAGTCCCTTCCTTGCTAGAGAGGTTTCTCCTCTCAGACTCATCAACCGTGTATTTTCTATTTCCACATTACTCAGGTTCACATGCCAGGACCTACTTCCTCGCCATTATCAGTTTCATGAATGATAAGTTGGGTGTTGCTTTCACTGCCCATGTTCATACTTCTGACTTCTTTTTTTGGCAGTATTAAGACTGTATGTGGAATTACACCATCCAACTCCCAAGCTATAATTCTTAAAAGGTTTCTCAGAAACGGAGCCCTCACTCACTGTCAAAAATGTCATAAAATTAAAACTGTCAAATGCAGCAAAATTTTTATTGGGAACAGATTTAGAAATGATATGACTGACATAACCCAAATTTCTACACCAAACTTTTTATTCATGTCCCAGCATCAATCTTTGCTGGCCTCAGATATCTTAACTCTCACCCATTTATTTACACCAAAAGCTGTAGAGTCATGTTTTACTATTTTCTTTTTCACACATCAATCTTATTGGTTCTACCATCAATATATACAAGAATATATATATATATATATATATATATATATATATATATATATCACCACCTTCTCTTCCTTCATTCAGATCTCAAGGTGATTTCAGAAATCTGTAACGCTTGCCCTGCTTTCATCACTGTCACCTCACTGTCAGCTTTCTTGCCAGAGATATCCTTAAAATCTTTAGACAGATCACATTGTGTTCTGTTTCTCATCTCACTTCGGTGAAAGGCAAAGTCCTCATCTTGGTTTAAAAAGCCACACAGAATGTGAGCTTCTTATCTGTCTCACCCCATCTTCTACTACTCTCCGCTTTGCTCATCCGCTTTAGTGTCTTTCACCATGAGAACTGCCCTGTGTACCTCATTTATTTGCTTTCCCAGCACACCCAACCATGACCAAATCCCTTACCCTCTACTACCATAGTATTTGGTATAATGTTCTACACAATCTACTTGTTGACTTTGCTTCCTATTTGTCTCTTCTCTTTAAAACATTAGGTACCTGAAAACATGGAGGAAGAGTTGTCTCTTTTTTTCACTGATGCATTTTTGGTACATAAATTACTAATTTTTCTGAACATGATTCAAATTTTTTGTCTTTTTTGTTTGTTTTGTGAATGGTAATGGCAATTGAACCCAAGACTGTTACATCCTAGACTCTTTTTTTTTTTTGAGACTGTCTTACTAAGCCTTTAAATTGCCCTGAGTGGGCTTCAACTCATTTGAGTTTGGAGTTATTTTTTTCCCCAGCTAGAGCACTAGTCATAAAATCACAGATAGATTTTTGTCTCCTTTCTCCATTTGTCTCAGTTCCAAGTAGAATCATTAGTCCATTATATGCAGAATCTTTATAATAAAAAAATTACAGGGAGCTGCCTTCTCTGACATGCATAGTAACCTGTGAAATCTGGAATCCTATCCAAACATCACTACTTTTCAAAAATATTTGCAAAACACCCTTTTAAATAAATGTAAGCAGTGTTTTAAAAACATAATCAATCTAAAGACACATTTTAACAGAAAAGTTTACTTGGCAGATTGTGCAAATGTAGCAGAAAACGTGCCCAGTCCAAATATGATAGTTTCTTGACATAGCATAGAATTCTGGCATACCCAGAAATGTATGTTTTAAAAGTATTTCATTTATTTTCTTTATCATTTGTCAAGCTGTTCCAGAAAATAACTCTATACTGTTTGGGGAAGACTGGCACCAAATTAAGTAAGAATGTTAATTGGCCAAACCACAGCAAACACTACAGAAATGAAAATGCCAAGAAGAAAAGTGACATGATAAGATGACACTGTTGAAGTGGAAAACCGTGTAAAGTTTAATAGCATGACTATCCGAGACACGCACTTGTCTGAAAAACATTGCTCTTCATTGAATATTTCAATTTTTGTTTAATTGCATATCAAAGAGTTTTCTTTGAATGTTTGACATAATTGGTGATATTTTTGTTACTCTTTCAGATGAAATTAAACAAAGATTGTAGACAAGTATAATGTGAATTAGAGAACAAGCATGAATTCATTTGAAGTTCTAGGCCTTTATTTATACTAGTGTTGGTCTGGCTATAACCTAGAATATGTGAACAATATGAGGGCCAAGCATAATTCTGTTATTTTACCAAAGTTTGAAGCATTGCTAAGTATCTTACACACATAGTTTCATTACCACTTATACTTTGATTTGTATTACTATGTGAACAGATGTGTGTACACATACATGCATTCATCTATATACATATAAAACTTTCACTAAATAAAGTCATTCTTATAGAATATGAATTATAAAAATGTCTCTCAAAACCAGCAAACTAATGAGAAATAAGGTGTTACATTCAGCACACATATTCTAACTTTATTTTCTCTTTCTTTTTTTTTTTTCTAACTTTACTTTCAAATAGATCTTATCTCAGAGAAATTGGACACTTTGTAAGATTACACATTTGCCTTTGAGATTTTGCATAATGACACTGTTTATCTATTTCACTGAATTATATTTTTTACTGATAAATTATTGGAAAAAGATTTAATAGAATATAAATTTTATGAAAACAGTTTTGTACTTAGACTAAACTTCCTTCCAGGACATTTCCTGATTGATTGGAAAGAATTGGGTTACTTAGTCATATAACTATGCAATTGGCTGTAAGAAAGATAATGAAGAACCAGACTGAATTTGTAACCATAATATATATTATTATTATCAGGCTAAAACAACTAATGAATTTCTCCATAGCAGTAGTTGATAGGAGTTGATTGACTAGGATTTTCCTAAACATCTAGAGGTAAAATAAAAACTCATATATCATTGATGAAGAATTTTAAAATATGTATTTATTAAAGTCATTCTATATTTAAAGGAATCTTTGACTAAAAATTCAAATATAATGAGTTTATCCTAATTTAAAAGGATAACAGAAATATTTTTAAATACACTAAAAGAATATTTTGACACTTTAATATTATTATATAAATGATTTAATGCCTATGTTCTCAAAGAATGGGTTACAGTTAGAACAAAATAATGGCAATCAAACACATATTTTATATTTGTTTACATAGATTAGTTAAGTGTATATTTTAATTGGAATAAAGTAGTCACAGACATATAGAGAAGTACACTATTTTTAATATTCATCTTTGAGAAGTTTACAGCAAGAGGGAGAAAAACAAAGATGAACAAGTAAGGCAGAAGTTAATTTTACTTAATTGTATTTAAAAGAGAAAGCCTTAAATACATTGTTGGTATATGAAATTTTAAAAGTTGCACAATTCAGGACAGAACTCTTGATTTCTGGATCACTGATCTGAATCTAGTGGATGTCATATCATCAGGGACCAAAACTCACTACTGTAGCATCTTATGTGAAATAGGTTAATTTTCACAGTTCTTTTCCAAAAGAAGAAATAACTATGTAATGCATGTTATAAATTATTAGAAGGAAGCTAAGTTTGCAATTTGCTGAGGCCAAACAATGAAGTTAGATGAAATAAATTAGTCTCCTGCTCCTTTACAAAATCAAATACAGCTCTCATTAAAAAAAAAAGATTATTTTTTGTGAGACCAGTATAAGAAGTAGTAGTCTCTCAATTCATATGTATTAGACAATTGTTATTTTTTTCTTTTTTTTCACTCCCCCTCTTTTAGGAAAAGGCACCCACATTTTGCTGAGGGCTTATAGCCCCACTCAAGATGTTGTGCATGGAATTGTGCTTGTCCTCATCTGATCCTGATTGTCCTAATCCCACCAGTGCAGTCCGTCTGTCACCACAGTTCAGTTCATGGTGGATACACCATTCGGGGCCAATGAAGTTACGTGATGCAGAATGTCTTTCAGTAGCCAGGAGCCACCCCATGCCCCTTGGGGGCATCTACCAAAAAAATCACCTTTCTTTCCCTTGACAGTATGTGAGGGAATTCAACAGAAATTTTACTACCATATTTGGGAAGTCTGGAGTTGTTAGGATGTGATAGCATGAAATTAAGGCCAGAACACTGAAGAATGATCAAAAGAGAAAAATTAGGTCCTGTGTTATTACTTTAAATTGCTGGATTCATTTCTGCCTACTTTTAGACTTCCAGTTAAGAAAGTAATGCAATAATCTATTGTGTTAGATGGATCTTTCATTCTTTTGAAATATAAACTATGTTTAATATGGATAGTGTTATTAAAAGTAAATGACAACTATAACAGACCCTAAAAATGGCAGTGGCTAAATTGAAAATATATAATGGACTATAATGAAGACTGCCTTTCCTCACCAAACAAGGAGTCAGATAAAGATAATCTTTGTCACGTCATAGCCAAATAGTGGGGTAATATATCTCCTTGCATTTAGGATTCAAATCAAGACTGCATAGTTAAGGTGCTTGACAGAAAAATTTTCACTGTGTTGGCATATGATAGCTGTCTTGTAGCCTTTAGAAAGTTCTATGTCAGAGAGAGATAAGGTTACTCTGAAGCACAATAGGACACCAGAGTGGACAGAAAGTTTTAGAATACAATAAAACTCCGCTCCAGCAGCAGCATTCAGAATAACTTGTCAAAGCTTGAGAGCAGTCTTGAGTGGCTGCCTCTGGGCACTCCTGAGCTGCGACAATCCTGTTTCCAAACCCTATCCTCAGTCTTCATCATTTACCATGGGAAATGACTATCTTCCAATCAATTTCCTTTCACTTAAATTAATGGAAAGCAGTTCCTATTGCTTGTGAACTAAGAAACTTAATTGATAAAATACATTTCACATATTTTTTCATAAACATTTCAAAAACATCTTTTAAATATCATTTGATATATTCATTCACTATTAGTCTAGTAAATTAGTTCTTATTTTAAAAATAACAATTACTAACTTTAAATATTCTATACTTCATAGTCAGCCGATTATTTTCTCAAAATACTTTTAACTGTGAGGATGATGATTTTTGTACCTGAACTCAATTCCTCCTTTTGGTTTACTGACAAAGCTTTCACATTGCCGGGCATGGCACATGCCTGTCATCCCAGCACTCAGGATGCAGAGAAATAAGGATCATCTAGAGTTCAAGGCCACCCTGGCCTACATAGCGGGTTCAGGGCCCTCAGAAGTACCCTATGAGACCTTGCCTCAAAAAAAAAAAAAAGTTTCCACATGGAAGGAACCTAATAATCTACTCATTGTGCTCATTTAATGAGGAAATTGAGCACCATGAGGGCCAGGATATCACAGTTAATGATTATCGTAGATTTTTAAACTCAAAGAACTTAGTGCTTCTCTTTGTCCCTATGTGTAAGGTTAAACACTTTTCGGAAGTAAAATCTCCTCCATGGGCTCGATTATTTTCTAGATAAATGAAGACCTTTTAAACATGCCAGTGAAGTTGCATTTCAGTGTAATAGAGTACCCTTTGCTCTGCTGGAACTAAAAAGTTGTTACATGCTAGTAGGTTGATAAGAAAAATGTACATTTAAAAATATTTTTTGAAGGAATAAGCTTATTAAATGATCAGTGAACATTTATCTTGCTATATATACCAGTGAATAAATGGTAAACTTTACGCCAAAGTGGAAGAAATGGGCTTTTAATTAATACAAATACAAATTCCAGAAAAGAGAAAAAAGATCTTTGATGATAATTTTTACATATTCTTTCTAAATGGAATGGAGCATTGCATATGGATAATAAAACTTCTTCCCTCCAAGATCAAATTAGTCCTTTCTTCAAAATGGAAGAAAAGGTTAACATTCCCAATTAGATTCCTTCAGTACAAACTTTAAAGATAGTAATTTTTAATCATTATTTTTTGACTTTCCTATTGCTATGACTGGTTTATATCTTCTTTGTGGAGGATATTGTTCCCTGCTCTTCGGTGACTAATGTAATACATGTCATATTGGTGAACCATTTGAGAAACTGATCTCTCTCCCCAGTATATGTATTTTTCTCTACAAATGGTCTCTGTGTGGAGAAATACATAAGGCATGCAATTATATATATAATATATTAAGATATATAAAGCATGAATATTTTTTTCCTATGGATAACCCACTTGTGTAAAATAATCCATGAACAGGGCTCTCCTTAGTCATCCATTTTTTTTCCTCAGATATTTGAAAAATACTTAAAAACTTTTGAAATAAAGAGTTCATAATTTCATATTGCTTTTAAGAATGTCATTCATTAATCAACAATAGAAAAAGTAGCTCTTTGCCTACTTATACTGTGCACCACAATTTTATAAATTGTATACATTTAGCATAGTGATTTAGTGTTATTGTATTGCCCATATATAGGTATATATGAAACTTTATTATTGTCATCATTACATATATTAATTTTATTTATTTTTATTTTAAAGAGAACAAAACAAAACAAAACAGAGTTAAACACAACAAAGCATATCAGAACAGAACACTGCAAGAAATATGGGTCTTCAAAACAATGATAGGAAATCAACAGTGACTACCCTTGTGTGTCTTCTTTTCTTCAAAATGGTTGTTCATACATTCACACACAATAAACTCAAACAAAACAAGATAATGTAAAACCAGATAAAGAGTGAAAGTATTACAGGCCTTCACATCAGACAATAAATCAACAATAGCTACCTTAATGTCCTTTGTTTTCTTCAAAAAAGCTGCTCATATCTTCTCGCATATTACAATCAAATAGTAGAAAACAGACTTAAACCAATCAAATCAAAGAATAAAAGCATTATTGATCTTCAGAACCTGAAGATAAGAAATCAGCTATGGCTACCATAATGTCTCATTTTCTTCAATGTGGCTGTTCATATCTTGATACTTAATAAAATCTGCTCTTGTAAACTCTTTAGGAGTAGTTCTAAGCATGTATAAGCGTATACTTGTATATCTATCCTTTCTGTGCTAGAGGCAATAGCAGAACAAAACACAAGAAAAACAAAAAACAATAAAGACAGATAAATAACAATAATAAAGAGCCCAAAACAATAACAATGTAGGCTTTCTAAACTAGGCAATGGGATGATACCAAAGGTTGTTATTTCATGTAGTTGTCTTCCAGAATTGCTCAGATAGGGCTGGGGATTTAGCTCAGCAGCCTAAGCGCCTGCTTGGCAAGCACGAGATTGTGAGTTCGATCCCCAGTGCCAAGAATAAAATAAAATAAAATAAAAATAAAGAAGCAAAGCTTTCTTAAAAAAAAAAGAGTTGCTCAGATTACC
>RJWT010024035.1:0-16619 GCA_004365215.1 Cuniculus paca | reverse complement strand
AGCAAAAGCTAGAGGTTCCATTCAACCCAGTTATTCCCTTTCTTGGTATCGTCCCAAAGGAATTAAAAGCGTCATACTGCAGTGATATATGCACACCCCTGTTCATAGTGGCACATTTTGTAACAGCTAATTCTTGGAAACAGTCCAAATGCCCAACAACCAATGCATGGTTAAAGATGTGACTTTTTTTATACAACAGCAGGCCACTCTGCCATAAAGAAAGATAAGCTTGAGACATTTCCAGGTAAATAGATGCACCTTGAGACCATATCTTAAGTGAAATAAGTTGGACACACATGTTGAAATACTGCATGATTTCTCTGGTGTGAGAGATTGAAAGTGTAAATAAGGACCGAAATGTATACTGAATATTATGAAATGGGAAGAAAATATTCAAGTGAGAAGGGAAACAAGGGAGAGGGAGAGGGAAAGGAAATAAGGAATAAAAAAATAATAGGCAAAAATGGAAACAAAGCTTTTTTGAGTAATGAGGGGATTGACAAAAAAAAGAAGCAACATATATCATGTATGGGTACAAACTTCCCTATTATGAATGTTATCATTATGTATATGTAAAATGTACCAATAAAATAAAAATATGCATCCCCAAGGGGGAGGGTATAGGTCACTGATAGAGTGCTTGACTCATAGGTGTGAGACCCATGTTCGGTTCCCAGTACCAATGTCCCCCCCAAAAAATCCATGAGATGGAAAACTGTTACACAAGAACTTCATGATAAGGACTAAAACCATCTAAAGCAGTATGGCTACACAAACAACTACTTTCTACTAAATAAAGTTCAAGTTAAACATCTTAACAATGTAAAAAATAAAAAATCCAAGGGTAGAAGTGGGAGGGAAGTTGACAACACAGATATACCCTTTTTCATCTGTCTTTCAAAGCAACATACACACCACCCAAAACTGAAAAGTCTGCCTGAAATTCATAATGACCAAGACATCGTTATTCCATGATTGGCCTGAAGTTCAGAGCAACCTCTTCAGTTTCACTTCTCTTTCTTCTATTAAAGTGAAATTAAATGTTTTTAAAATACTATGTGTGGTGTGATCTTTCTAGTCACCCATCCAACTATTGATATAAAAATTCACAGAGGAGATCAAAATGATGTTTGTCAAATATTAATCACCATTACCTCTAGATTGTAAGAAACTTATTTTTAAATAATCCCAACATATTAGATTTTTAAATAATCCCAACATATTAGAATGTATATATCATTTGAAAGACATATATGTAAACATGATATATGATATATATGTAAATATGACATATATATATGATATATAAAACATATATCATTTTCAGAAAACCTATTGTTATGGTTTGTATATAGGTGGCCCCCCCACAAGCCTCATGGGGTCATGGAAGTGGCTGAATCTAGCATTTGTCATTGACTCATTGCCTAGCATTGGGTTTAGTGCTGGGTTTAGTGCTGGGATTAGCGCTGGCATTAGTGCTGGGGTTATTGGTGTGAGTGCTGCACCCATCCAGGGGTAGAGCCTGCATACTACATAAAGGTGGGAAGAAGGCATGTTCTCTTTTTCTTTTGCCACTCTTCTGCCCTGTTTTGCTCCTGCCACTTGTGGGCCACCATGAACGGCTGTCCCCTCAGCCATGCCACCCTTCCTTGGAGCCAGCTGGGTATGGACTGAAACCTCCAAACTGTAAGAAATAAACCTTCCCTTCCCTAATTTTGGGTGTTGGGTATTTTCTGAATGAGACAAAAAATAATAAATGCCACTTAGCAAAATACACGACTTAAAGGGGGAAAAAAAGGGAAAAGTCATTTGTGGAAGGCCACGACCAGTCCAAAGATATGGATGAGGATCAGAGCAGGGAAGAGGACAGTGATTTCACACAGATCCTACAGAAGATGTGTTCGGGAGTTCTTGCTTCCCGCCCTCCAGGCAACTTCACTGACTCCTTGGTAGAGAGCTGATACTGACACATGTTCCATGTAGTGGGGTGCACCAGGAATGTGCACCCAGTTGGCGCTGGAAATCCTGGAAACATGAGGAAGGGCTGGCGTGAGGAGCAGAGAGCTTCTGGAGAAGTCCCTGTACCCATGACCAGCAGACACACCAGTGTCTCAAGAAGCAGGGCGGGACTGTTTGGGAGAGCACTGCTCTACGCCACTGGAAGTCTCCCCAAGGCAGCACCTGGGCAGGTGGCAGGATAACACTAACTTATCTGTGGAAGAACCTCAGATGGGCTAGGGTAAAGCTCAGTGGTACACCCTGGCATGTGCAAGGTGCTGAGTTAAATCCCCAGTGCCAAAAATTTTAAAAAAGGAAACTAAATAACTATGACAGAGGTCAGGATGCACGTGTGAGGCTTACTGAAGAACAGACAAATAGTTATTAAAATGTTCAAAGAATCGTAGAATAGAAGGAACAGAGGCAGTCAGGTGAAACACTGGAGTAGAAAAATGCTCAAAATTAAGATTTTAGAGGCAGTTGAGTCCAAAAAATGTTTGGCTGTAAATCCCAGACAGGTAACTGTGTCTTCATTCCAGGAGACTGCTGAGTATTAAATAAGGTGACGCAGAAAGCTACCCACACCTTGCACATAATGAGCAGAGTAGTCCCATTAATGCAGATGGTACTGATGAGTGCTGGAACCAAGAATGCCAGAGGGGCAAAGCAGAAATATGGCTGAGCTGTCAGAACGGAACCACACACATTTCGAAGTCCACATTACTCCATTTCAAATACAAGAATTCTGCAGCATGAAAGAAGCCTAATTTTGAGAGGAAAAGAAATAAGAAAACCAAAGGACATGAGTAAATCATGAAATTACAGCCCTTAGTGGGACAGTCCATTGAATTATTAACCAATTAGCAAGTATTTATTGAATCCAGTGCAAAGTGTAGTCACTTCAATAATTTATTTCAGCACCTATCTACTAATATGTCATTCAGCATATGAACAACAGTGGAGCTACATTAGAAGTTAAATCAACTTTACTGATTGCTTGTGTTTATGAAGGGGTGGGAGCCAAAGATGATTTCACCAGGAGATCATGCACAGATTGATGAGGCCATGCTTTTACCACATGGGAAAACGAAGAAGTTAAAATAAGCTCTGTAGCCACAGGAGAGACAAGAAGTATAATGGGGTCCAAGGGAAAAATAGCCTGGACTGCTTATGACCTCACCAGGAGTTCCTAAGCTATTCTTCTCTCAGAATAAGTTTTAACTTTGAAAAATTATCCAACCCTCCCCACCAAGCTCAAATATGTATTTTCAATATCCACTGTGTAAAGTTACTAGAAAGCATTAATGAACCACGGAAGCATTTAATCACTGCATATTTTACCATCACTATATTATCTGAATGTGTTTGACAAACGGGAGGACACATGCGCTGGAAATTGCATTTAATCTACAGATGACATTGGGAACACACAGGGATTCACAACCCTTCTTTCTGTGGTACCTATGGCTACATAGCATGCAGGTTGGAAACCACAGATATAACTGATTAAGCTGATTCACACTCCTCCATCTAAATTTGTAGAACCTACAGAATAGAAAACAAAAACACAATAAATCAGAAGTTGAAAAACAGTTGGGGGAGGAGGTTTTAACAAAAATAAAAAAAGCTCAAGTATCATCAAATTATTGATCAAGGAGCCAATATTCATTGACTGTGTACTGTATGCAAAGTAAATGATCATTCATTACAATCACATTAAACACCTATGTACAAATCATATTTTTTTCAAACACAGAACCCAAGAGAATGCAAAATAACCCAACTCTTGGACAACCAAATGCTTGACAATGAACGCATAAAATGAATATACACCCAGAGGTAAAAATGTTAATTATAGAAAATTGGAACTACATGGATATTATGATATCCATGAATGTTATTATTAAGGCTGTTTTTAGGCTTCATACAGCAAACAAAGATTTTAGCATTAAAAAGTCCTTGGTTCAAATATCAAATTTGCCACATGAACTGAAGCTATTTAAACACTCTAAGCTGAAGGGCTGGGGAGAGGTTCTGTTTTTGTTAGATTTTTTTAAATATGTATAACAATGTCTACTTTATTCAGGTAGTGTGAGATCCAAGTACAAATGTATATCTGAGGCCCTCTGCAAAGCCTAGGAATCAATTAAAACTTGTTTAGGAAGACAGGGAGCTGAGTATGTTTTACCTGTGACCATCAAAAAAATTCCCACATGAGGCTTAAAATCACATCATGCTAACACTGATCCATTTTTCTCTTTTATGGGAGATAGAATGAATTAACAGACAATAGTTGTCTTAACCTAAGAAAGGCAACACCAGATAACCCTTCCAAAACACAAGCTGCAAAAGCACAGGGAAAAAAGATCTGAAAAGTCTGCCATTTCCCTCCTAAGGGGCTCCAGTACAGAAAGCCTCATTGCTTTTTTCATGTTCCTATCAATACTCAGAAGCTTTCTTTTTAGACTCCCAAACAATATAAAATAAGATTGTAATCAGACAGAACCATGCAGCCACATTTCTGTATTCAGTGCCATGATAAAGGAGCTAGGTTTAGGGAATTCGACCCCAATGAACACCCTCTTGGTGCACCCCTCACCCCCAAGATCCTGCTGCCCATGGAGCCACAGCAGTCTGGAGACCCAAAACAGTCCAGACCACTGAAGAGTCACACATACGTGTAGGCAGAGGATGGCACGGAGGCAGCCATTCCACAGGAAACAAAGGGAACTGAAGCCACTTGTGAACCTCGGATTCTTGCAACTTCTTTCTCTTTGGAAACAAAACCATCTATGGTCTTGTCGTGAAAGCAGGTCTTCCTAATTTTGAAAGGTGCCAAGACACAAGGGTATGCAGACTAATACAGTCATTACAGAGCAGTGTATCAAATAAGGCGACCGGATGTTTCAGTGCCCCCAAGACAGTCCCGTTTTATGCCTGTTGTCCCAACATAATTATTAGACAGCACTCAAATTTCACAGATCTCAATAGTATCTTGATTTAGCAAATGCATCAATAATCATGCAAATATTAAGTAACTTACCTAAAATGATACGGAAAATCTATGCTATACCTGTGACACGCAACCAAATCAACAAAATCCTAGTCCAGTTTTCTCCCTATCACATTTGTGCAGTTAACAATCACTTCAAAAAGGCACAAATAAATCTCCCTAGACACAGTAAAACTAGTATCAACAATCTAGAAGTATAGCTTAGCTACTGAAACTAAAAAATGTATTTAAAAGTATCTCCAAGTCAATAATTTACATCAATAATTTATACTATCCCTCTGGAGACTACTTTTTTACAGAGAAACACAGATTCCAAATCCAATTCTAAATAATGTGCCTAGTAACTAAGCACAATAATCTGCTAAAATGATACTCATTTCCATGCTTCCAGCATTACCCAAAAGCAGAAAATAACTCTTCACTTCAAATACTTCTTTCACTTCAAATTTTAATAGTAGTGCCAATAAAGCAAGTTTTAAGGCAAAATTCTAGGAGAATAAATCATAACATAAGTGTTTAAAATATGTATCACTCCTCCAAAGAAACTGAAATGATGCTTGCTAAGTTAACATGCTAAGTGGCACTGCTACTCCATTATATCTTCCAATGAGGCCAAGAAAATTAAGGTCTAAGAATATAGAGGCTAAACTCAAACCCCGACCAAAGGCAACAGTGTAATTGGAACAAATGCAACAAAATCTATGCTGTAGCACAACATTTTGTGTTACCTAAAATACTGGTGCTGATGGGATGACAGGATGAAAGCTGCAGAAATCTAAAGATTTTGGGCTTACAGTAGTTTCTTTCACTCAGTCAACAAATGTTTACTAAGCACTTACTAGAATTTATGCTTACAGTGATAAATAAAACAGATACAGTGCTGCCCTCTTGCAACTGGTACTCTGGGGAAGAAATGCACATTAAACCAACATGAAGCTCAAGAGAATCAAAATAGAATTGCTTGTGTCAAACTGAAACGAAAAATAAAATTCATAAAGCCAGGAAGTTATAAAGGAGAGGGTTCCGTGCGCACATGTCCATGAAGAATTATCATGAGACTGCCAGAACCAAAAACTCATGCAGAGACTACTCTGCAAGGACATCTGTCCATAGGCTGTTCGGCCTTGTCCTGGTGCCATCCTTGTCATTCACCCCTGGAGCCAAGGACTGATGTTTCAAAATAACATGCAATTTTCATTTTGCCTTTAACTTTCTCACTTTCCCTCATCTCCTTCAAATATACTCCTGCTTTCCATGACATGTGTATTCTGCCTTGAAATGCTGGCTGCTTATTCCCAAATAAATACCATTATTCTTTAGAGTGTTAAAGGTTGCTACCAATAGCCCGTCACTTAAATTATCAAAGGAGAAGGTAAAGAATAAAATGTTACAAGAAATAATAAAATCAGAAGGCTATAATTTGAGCTGGGTCAGGAAACATTTCACTGAAAAAGTAACATTTAAGTTGAGTGATCATGAATTGAATGAAGAGAATCGATTATTCAAGAGTGGGGTCTTCGAGCACAAACATCTTGAAGTGAAAAACAGCTTGGTCTATGGTACACAGAACAAATTTCTGTAAATAAATAAATATACAAAAATAGCCAAAGCATCACAACTAGCAAAGAAAATAGTTTTGGGTTTTTTTGTTTTGTTTTGTACTGAAGATTGAACCCAGGTTCTTTGCACTGAGCTGCATCCCCAGCCCTTTTTTATTTATTATAATTTTGAGACAGGCTCTGATGAAATCACTAAGTTGCCCACACTGGACTTGCACTTGCCGTCCTCCTGCCTCAGCCTCCCAGAGTGCTGGGATGACAGGCATGCATCATTGTACCTGGCAACAATATTAAATTATGGAGGAGAAATTTTAAAATAAAAACTTTTAACAAGGCTACAGCAGAGGGGCTCTATTTTATTTTTGTTGAGCTGCAAGTAGCAGAAAATCCAACTACTCCTGGTTAAATCAGAAAGACAATGTCAATGCAACAAGAATTCCAGTGGTACAGTATTGTTGTAGTCAGTGGTTGCAAGAACAATTACATACAGGACACAGAATTTATAATATTATTTTATGATGGTCCCCCAAGCAGTTAAATACAAGCGAGTGCAGACCTAGAAAAATCCAGCTGAGGGCCTGGATCCCACAGCAATGTCCTGCATGAGTCCAGCTGAAGACTTAGAGCCCATGACAATGCCTCCCACAAGTTCAACTAGAGGCCTAGAACCCATGACAATGACTCATGCAAGTCTGTTTTACAGATCTGCACTGACAAGGCCCAAAGATCAGCGGTGGAAGCTAGATAGTCTATGCCAGCGGGGTAAAGGATCTGTGCCAGTAGGTTGAGGGTTCTGTAGTGGAGACAAGAAGTGACACTCAAAATAAGGACCAGGGCTCCCCCGAAAAGTACCACAGCCATCCTCAGCAACATTGGGGTCCCGAGCTCCTCCGACATTGAGAACAGCTGAGTACATATCAGGAAGCCAGTGTGAGAAGCTTCTTCTGGAGATTAAACAGCACACATCTTCCCCTCCGGAGCCAGGAAGCGATGCTCAACGTAAGGACCAGAGCTCACCCAAAGTGAGAACCGCAGCCACTCTCAGTGACAAGGTCCCAAGCTCCTCCAGGAGAACCAATGGCTCCAAACAACACTTGGGAGAACCCACAACACTGCCCTTCCTCTCCAGGTCTCTTTTTTATGCTGGCAACAGTCCTCAGATGGGCCGTCTACACTGAGCACCATGCTGATTCAATTCAGCTGGTGTTAAGTTGACCACCAGTTTTTAATCCATAACAAGTATTCAGTCCCAGGGTTCATTCAAGGCTCAGTGAAGTCCAGACTAGGTTGGAATCCTCTATCTGGCCTTAGCCTCATCCTTCCCCTCATGCTTTTCCTAATGTGGCCGCTGATGGCTGCTGAGTTACAAGCAGTGGCCACACCAGTATGCCAAGCAGGAAAGAAGAGGTGGCATAAACAACAGCAAAAACTTTTTTTTTGGTACTGGGGATCAGATTTATGACCTCGCACTTGCTAGGCAGGCACTTGTGCAGCTGAGCTAAATCCCCAGCCCCCCCCAAAATATATAATACGGGAATCAAACCTAGGAAGTTTCTACTGCTAAGTTACATCTTTATTCTTTTTTGTGGTTGTTGTTTTAAAAAGTTGCCCAGGCAGTACTTGAACTTATGATCCTCCTGCCTTAGCTTCCCAAAGTGCTGAGATGATAGACATGCACCACCAAGCCTGGCTCCAAGTTTTAACAGAAAGCAAAATCTTTCCCAGCAACCTTCCAGCCAACTTCCCTTTGTCTCAGTAGACAAATTTGTGTCTTGTGGCTATCCCTGGTCATTAGGATCAAGTATCTGATAAGAAGGGAATTGAATCGCTAAATTTGCCCAAGACCATAAAAATTCATTTTCAAGAACCAAACGTGGCCACTCAAACAAAACAAGGTTTCTGACAGCCAGGAAGAAGTGGTTAATGAAGAGCCAATTAGCACTACCTGTCAAAATCACCCACTAATTTTTATAAGCGAGTTACATAGAATTGATGTAATTACTTCATTCACTGAACGATTGATATTCAATGATTCTCCACTATGTGCCAAGTGCCAGGAAAAGGGTAATCAAAAGCAGATTCAACACCTGTTCTCACAGACTACACAGCCTAGTATCAGAGAAAAATATTAAGCAAATAATCACATAATGAAATGTGTAACTCTGGCAAAGGTTAGGTTCTAGCGCCTTTTCCAAGAAACAATCCCCCTCTCTTCGTAACATGTAAACCCTATGTCTACAGGCCCACCCCCAACTTTCCCAACCTAACACTTCCTCTAGGAGCTGGACAGTTGACTCGGCCTACAATCACCACACTCCCTCCCTGGCCAAAGACACTGGTTCAGAGATGGAGGAAGGTGCAACTCAATGAGGGCTGGTGGGATGAATGGAAAGGACTGGCAGACACTCTGGGTGCAGAAGTGCTCTCATTCTTCTGAGGTTCTGCAAACAAGTAACCCACAATTGTTGGTGATCTTTCAAAATCAAAAGATGATGCCAGCCTAAGGAGGAAGCTGACAATGGAGAAAACAAGATGGAGAAAGGAACAAAACCAGGTCTCTGGTGTCATCACTCAAAGCAACCAACACTTAAGCCCATCTGGTTTCTGCACCCTCCTGACACAGGAGCCACTGTAAAGAAGCCACCATGATGGTTTAAATCCCTTTGACCCAAGCTCCCTGCAACTTAAGATTTCAGTCCATCTCGGTTGAAGAGCAGCTTGCAATACTAAGGAATGCAAAAGAGGAAGATTGCTCAAGTTAAAAATAAGTTTCTTCAAGAAGCTCTTAAACTGAAACATAGAGAATAATTAGGAGGGGGCAGAAGAACACTCCAGGAAGCTGGATTTGCACTTGCATGGGTCCCCAGAATAGAGGGGGGAAATGTATCAGAGAAATTAAAAAGTGCAAGTGAAAAAGAAAGTATGTCATGAGGCTACAGAATGGACAGAGGGCATGCTTGGGGTCTTAGGTGTGCTAAGTCTATCCAAAAAGAGCTACAAGTTTTGAGGATGAAGGATAGCACAGGACTTACAGCCTACCATGTGATGACAGTAATTTAAACACGTCTAAAGAATACACCATGAACCAGTGATCTAATGAGCACATATTTTCAAGCCCCTTTCAAAAGCACAGAAAAGGACATTCAGGAAACACTACAACTGGAAACCTGTGGAATCTCCTCTGCAAAGTTCTTTGCAGAGGGGCATCAAGATTCAGCTTGGAAGCCATGTGTGGTGGTACACACCTGTAATTCCGGCACTTAAGAGGCTGGGGCAGGAGGATTGCCACTAACTGAATACCAGCTTGGGCTATATTGTGAGTTCAAGTCCAGCCTGAGCTGCGTAGTGGGACCCTGTCTCAAAAAAAGAAAACAAAAAAGATTCTGGTTCACTAGCTCTTTGTGAACCCCATGCATATCCTGAAAAGAATGAATGCAGGATAGTTTACTTGGATGCTTTAAAAAGTAGGGAGGGACTGGAGGAGATTCTTTGAAGACTGGGGCCTAACCAAGAACTTTTCTACAATCATCGTCATAGCCATTTTTTTCAGCACTCAGAAGCCAGTGGTGCAAATGGGATTCACAACGGTTAAAGTTACAAATGCTCAGGCACAAGAACCTGTTTGAAAGCGCTTGAAGACTCCAAAGGCACCAGCGTGTCTGTGACACTCTGGATCTGGATGGGCCTCAAAGGGCCCTGTGTCCTGAGCTTGCTTAGTGCTACTGAGACAGTAGAGCCGCTTAAAGGTGGGTTCTGGTGAGAGCTGTCAGGTAATTGGAGTTGTGTCCCCAAGAGAGATTCCCATCTTTTCCAAGTTCCAGCCCTGGAGTCAATGACTTTGTTCTACCACACACTCCTTCTAGGATGTGCTCCACAAGCCCAAGGCAAGGGACTGGGGCCAGTCAGTCAGGAAGGGAAACTCCAAAGTTAGGAGCCACAATAAACTTTTCCTCTTTACAACTTTCTTGTTAAAGATTTTGTGTTACAGTAACAAAAAACTAACATAATGTCCTTATAATAAAAATGTCAATGCTGCCTGCTATGATTTCCTCTATTTCATGATTTCTCCATTTCACTCCCCTCTGCATTCCAGAATTCAAGGGATTTTTATGAAGATAATGCTCTCATCCTCATTAACTGAAGCTAATTCTGCTTTACTGTCTGCCAATATTACTGTAATCCTTCACACAGCCAGGCTTTCATTACTCTTGAATGTTATTAGTTAATGCAAGCTCACAATTACACTTACACATTACAGGTCTGCCAAGCTGAATTGCTTCTGCTGTGCTCAGCAAATAAATTTTTAGATTAAAAAGTCATAAAATATTAAATCACATAAAAGTGCTCACTGTAATGGCAAAGACATCATGAATTCTACGTATAGTTTCTACTGTTAATAACAGCCTCCAATGTCATTTCTTTCTTTTTTTCCTGGAGATGGGGTCTCACTAGGTAGTCCAAGTTGGCCTTGAACTCACTATGTAGCCCAAGCTAACCTCAAACTCGCAGTGACTCTCCTGCCTCACCCTCCAGAGTGCTGAAATTAGAAACTATGGGAGACTCCTGCAGTGGACTCACATCTCCTGCCTCATATTACGGCACATGGCAGGAAGAGCAAGAGACAAAATAGGGGCGTAGTAGAGATCTGGGATGACCAGTTGTTCATGAGGAACAAAAGACCATGAGGTAGCCAGAACCTCAACATTTATTCACTGTGGAAAATGGTGAGGGGACTGTACCTGGATGTGCTGGACAAGTGGCTGGCTAGGTGGGCAAAGCCTGTAACAGAGGGGACAAAACATTTTTGTGGAAGGGACAGAAACAGCCAGATTTAGGTTATGGTTAAGGAGTGACCTGCTCTGTAGCCAACTCTGGGAAGGAATTTTTCTCTGAAGTCACACAGGCCTCAGGAGACATTATCTCGTGTCTTAGCCCCAGGGTATCACAGCTTATCTACCTAAGCTTAACCACAGCCACTGATGACAAACAATGCTAGTCTGCCATCAGCCGCCTGCTTTCATGACATACATACACAGCCTCCTCCGAAAGCCAATTCAGGGAAGTCACCTCTATACAGCCTGCATGCAGCAAGTAAGCACAAACACACTGCAGGGGGTAAGTGGGGGAGTAACACGGTGATCCTCCACAGCAAGCCTGCACCACTATGCCTCACTTGTCTCCTGAGTAGTTTCAAAGATGTATCTACTTTCAAGAAGTCAATTAATGTCAGAGAGCTAAGTATTGCATATCTTAAAATACTGACCTGATAGTTCTCCAGCCATTAGCAAAACCTAAACAGAGTCAATCCTGTAAACCCTGAGTGTTTTCTGCAAGCAGGCAACTCATCCGAAGGAACAAGAGATGGCAGCTATTACTCCCCACTTGTATCAGTCACTTTGTCATGGCTGGGACAAACCCGTGGTATCGTCACTAAGGAGGAAAGGTCTATTCTGTCTCACGTTTTCAGATGTTTCAGTTCATGGTCTGCTGGTTCCAAGGCAGAGTATTATGGTGGAAAAGTATGGCAAAGGAAAGCAGCTCATCTCATGGCATCGAGGAAGCCAAGTAAAGAGCCAGTGAGGAAGGGGCAGGAGACAGGATACCGTAACCGTTCAAAGCCATGCCCCAGTGATCTGCCTCACCCAATTAGGCACCACCTCTGAACAGCCTTGCACTGAGGACCAAGCCCGCAATACAGGAGTCTTGAAGGAACACCAAAGTGACCAACTTCAAACTGATGTTTATAAACAATGCGATGGTAGGACGACAGCAAAGTACAGCAGAGCTCCTGAAAAGTAAACTCAACATAATACTTACCATTATTATCACAGTTAGTTTCATTAACAAATCACTCTAAAATACATAGATCATATAAAAACATAATACAGTAGTTATCACTCATAAACAGTAAGAAAAGAAGGATGAAGGTGGATTATAACAGGATAGTACCATAAACAAGTGGGAAAGAGTCCTCATATTGGAGGTAGGAAATGATGGTGTCTTTCTCTAAAACGAAAAGAACTGCTCTCTTAAAAAAAAAAAATCCTCCAGAACTGAGTGACACAGCATAATTTTCCCACATCAATTGTCAATCTCATTGTTGTTTCCCACAAGTAAGGGAACTCAATCGATGAAGCCAGAATATCTAGGTGTGATGTATCATGGCTTTCTAAATATCTGAAAACAGAGAATACATTTTCTTGAATCTGTTTCATTAAGTTTCTACAGAAATATGGAGTTCTCAGAAAATCCCAGGAGGAAATGTTTCTCACACACACATAAATAGACCACCAAAAAAAGGCAGCAAGTCTTCTCAAAGAGATGTTAATAGAAGAAAATGTAAATTTATCTTAAAAGACTAAAAAGCTAGTATAAAAATCAACATGAGAGTCTATGCATATTTATATTTCTTATACACACCAGTTAGCTTTACAAATAAGTGAGAAGCCAACTAAATTAAAATTCAAATATGACTAAAGCTTACTCACATTATCCAAGAAAAATTAATGAATGCTAAAACCTGAAGCTGGCACTGAAGACCATCTGTAAAACAGTGTGGCATCACAGGGAAGCACACATCGTATCTTGGGCCAGTGTCACCCCAGGCATTTCCTAGTTCTCTGACTGGGACTATGTAACTGAACCTCTCAGGGGCCCTTTCATCACATAGAATACCAGCTTGTGCCTCACATCACAGCGCTGAGCTCTGTGTGCGCCTAACCCCAGAGAGCTGAACTCTCACTTTTCTCCACGATCACCTCAACACACTCCTCTACTGTCCAGCTCCAGAGAGAGCCCTGCTCAGCTCTTATCTAAGCTGTGACTGTCTGCACCCTAGCCCTACTCATTGGCCCCTCTTCTTCCCTATCCAAGGCAAAGCACAGCCCTTCTTCCTGAACTAGCCCTTTTACCATCACCCCCACATACCCAGATGCTTTAACTATTCTCAAGGTTCGGCTCAAACTCACCTCCTCTCCCAAACACAAACATGACATCCTCCCAAAGCCCCTTAGAATACTGAGACCAATGATTCTTAACCCTAGCACTCACGAGGGAACTTAAAACACACGCGCTGACTTGGTCTGAGGTGCAACCTGGGCATCACGGATGGATGTAAGCTTTCTCTGCGCTAAGCCCCACGGTCACTGGACCAGCCCTTCCCTGTAGCACTCTGTACTTCCCATCCTATACTATAATTATGTACAAACGCATGTAAACTACATAATCCTGGAAAACAGGATCTGCACTTGCTTTAGAGCCCTCAAGTTTTCACAAGAACTGCGATGTGACATACCAGGCCACTCAGTCATGTGCTGAACACACAGATAAACAAAGAAAATTTCAGTGCCCCTGGAATATAAAATTCGAAGTCACAGTTTGAAACAAAAGCCTGCCAACACCTAAATAACTACCCTCCACTTCAAACCTCAAATTCTACTGGACTTGTAACTTAGCCAGTACATGGGAAGAAATAACTTATTTCAAACAGAAAGGAAGCATCTAAAAACTGGTACATACTAAACATAGGCTGATAGATGATTCCTCCCTTCCCACATCCCACCACTCTAAAGCACTCACAGCTGTCTAAACAGACTGCTATACATGCATCCATGCCTTAAATATGCAATCTGTAACCTACCCCATTCACCATCTGAATCTTACTACTCATTCTGGAATTATCTTCTATGATGGAAAGTCTTCCCTGAGGTCAAAGTCAGAGGTGAATAGCCCCTCTCTGCACTCCCCTAGCATTTGATGATACTATGTCAATCATGGCACCTATCAAAAATTAAGTATTGCTTTGTTTATTCACTCCCCTAAAGGGGGGGGGGCGTCTCATCACTGTAACTATATTATTTTATACATTGGGTGGCACATAGGAAATGTTCAATAAATGTTAAAAGAATGAATAAAAGCATTTCAAATTGTTCATCTGTATAAATCATTCAGTTGATTCTATGGTATTTTCCACTTTCTTTTTTTATTTAAATAAAGAATCCATAAAAATAAATGAAATGTGTAATAAAGACTTAGATCTAGTCAGGCTATACAGCTAGATAAACTCTAGCTATACACACTCTCCAGGGAATTTAATCTGTGGTAATGCTATTATCCCAGCACTCTGGGAGACTGAGGCAGCAGATTAGAAAGTTCAAGCCCAGCCTGGGCAATTTAGCATTAGTAGGACTCTGTCACAGAGCAAAATAAAAGTGAGGGAAGGGGGAATGTAGCTCAGTGTGAAGCCCTGGGTTCAAACTCCAGTAATGAAGAGAAAAAGGATTTAGATCTATGTTCTAAATAATGACTTCCTTCTGCTACAGAAGATTTTCCTAACTCATTAATGACATTTAAGCTTAAAGAGAGTAAATTGTTACACTGCTTATTATAGTAAGAGAAATTTCTGTTAAAAAGTATTAAGTGCTCATTCACATCCCTAATTTTAATACAAAATAATACATGTTTCTACACAGGTAAAGAACTATAGACAGTTGAGCTATAGATAAGTAAATAAGGAAATTTTTACATTTTATAGCCTAAGTTCTAGTAGCTAGAGACCCTTAGCTCATCTTACTTAACTTTATTGTAATCAAATAAAATTTTCTAAATAAACGTGAAGTTTAAATTATTTGCTATTTTATACTTTACTTGATTACAACAAAGTTATTAAGATACTTAACATAGATTAACAAATTAGGCATAAGCAAGTGTATACAGTAATGATGCCAATTTTACTTTCAAAATGTAAGCCAAAGCCAAGAAAAGAAAGGATTAACCCCACTTTTTTTGTTTTGGTTTTTGAGGCGGAGTCTCACTGGCCTTGAATTCACTCTGTAGCCCAGGATGGCCTCGAACTTGCAGAGATCATGTGCCACCACGACCAGCTCCAGTTGTTTTTAAATAGACCAAAATCATTTTCATACTTTTCTCATTTCAATAGTTTTCTCTACTTTAACTTGCATTAACACTGCAGTCTTCCCACGGCATATATTACTTTATAGTGTATCGTTATAGGAAAAGAGTTCTGAAACTTACTCCATAGAATTTCTATTTGCAATTCTCTTAGTCATGGCTCTTTTAAGAAATCCCAAAAGAAAACTTAAACTATTAAAAGCCCTTCCAATGAACCTGAGGCAATGACTCGACCGAACAGCAAGAATGACAGAAGTCCTACTACCTTGTTTTTTTGTTTTGTTTTGTTTTGTTTTGTTTTTGCAGCACCAGGGATTGAACTCACGACCTTGCGCTTGTCGGGCAGACGCTTAGACCGCTGAGCTAGATCCCCAGCCCTGGTGTTTTTGAGACAGGGTCTCACTATGCCATTCAGGCTGGCCTTGAGCTCACTTTGTAAACCAGGCTGGTCTCGAACTCACAACGATCCGCCTGTCTCAGCCTCCTGAGTGCTGGGATTACAGGCGTGAGCCACCACGCCCGGCTCTACCTTGTTTTTTTAAAATCCATTTTGAGACTCACAGATGTGGATCTTAAAGATGTCAGACAATAGGCCTAAAAGGATTTTTATAAAAGCACTGTCTCTTCGATACCTTTGTTCTAATGCCAGTGCATCGTGACTAGCAAGTATACTTGCATGCAAAGACACGGGGTTGCAAGTACACTAAAGCATGTTAAGGTCAGAGAAGTATTTACGCGCCCTTAAAGTTCTCAAAATAAGCAGTTGCTTCAACATAGAGCAAATATGGTTTCAAAACCGGATTATACCAAGAGATGAGAACACACGTCAACGCAAACTTGGTTTTGGCATATAAAGTTACTCCTCGCTGTTTCGGGGCAGAAAGCTGTGGTTCTTCTCAAGGTAGCTTATAAAAAGATTCCGAAAATAACAAGATGTGCTTCCAAAACACAGTAATCAGAACCATCTGAGGCTTCCCGGCGCCCACTCCCACCCTTGAGGTTCAGAACGAGAAACTGTTCCACCTCTTTCAGACGCTGATTCAGAAAAGTTGAAGTCTTCCGAGAAAAGCCAAGGGAGAGCTTCTCTTGGGTTTGAAATGATCCCAAGAGTCCTTACGGCCCTAAAAGTCTCCCCAGTT